>JAKTPN010000337.1:0-19738 GCA_030557665.1 Blastobotrys apis
GGGGGGCGGGTGGGGGGTCGATTGATCGATGCTATAAACAGATAACGCGAATTGGTCGCGTGTGATTCGCACCGTCGTCTTCCTAGTTCGTTACCCTGCCCCAAACCACCGGGTTCTGAACGGCAGGTGCCAGCCGATACCGGGTGGTTATGCGGCTCACGATCTCCGCTTTATGACTAAATGAGCCCGCGCCTTTTTACGAGAGCGGGCCTGCAACCTCACCCGATTGGGCGGCGCAAAACGGGGATGTATATATCAAGTTTTTTTTACCTTGTCCATACCTTTCTTCTTGACATATAATTAATTATTGTTAATTTTTTTTTTCAAAATGTTTGGTGACAGTTTACTAGCATGCCCAACCGAAATCGTCCTCCTTATTGCAGATTGTCTAAAGACTAGAGATCTATTCAACCTCCAGCAAACTTGCCAGTCGCTACGAACAGCACTAAGGCCGAAATTATGGCAGGTGATTGAAATTTTAACCACAATGGAGGATGAAACAGTAGGACCGAAACTGATTGGCAGAAAAGGTCATGTTCAAATTGGCAATATCAACATTCAGTTGTTTTGTCAAGAAGTTGCAAAAGGTCACTTTGATGATATCTTTCCTTATATCAAGCGGCTGAACGTTACAGAAGAGTCACCATTTATTCTAGCAAGTGACCTGGATAATGTGCCGAAAGCTCCAGATTTCGACTCAATGGAAGTAACACAACTGTTTGCGTATTTGTTCAAAACGTTGATCAACAAAAATGCATTACCAAGGTTGCGAAAAATCACACTAGATCGAGTTTTGACAGAATCTGTCGTTGATGCAGAGACTGCTTTGAACAATATTGTCAGTCAAAAACTCCCGGATATCGAATTTGATTTTGTATTACACCCAAGTTACGGGCTGAAATGGTTTTCTGACGCTGATAGTTACTTGTTCAACAAGTTAACCAACATTGAATGCTATACATCTGCAGATATACCGGATGAGTCAGTGTTGACATTTGATTCGCCATTACCAAGCTCACTGAAAACTTTTAGCTTGCAAAACAATGTTATTATCAACACTGAGCGGTTTAAACAACTGTTTGCCAACTGCGATAAGCTGCACACTCTTGACCTTGATATCAGCAAGGTGCTCTATTTGGAAGCCATCAATTGGATCCCCATGAGTGTAACCGACATGTTCATTCATGTAGCATCAGAACAGAGCCAAGCACTTCCAGCAGGGATCAAGAAAATTACATCTACATCTGTTGAACGGTTGGCATTAGATGGACATTTCTGGAGCGTTTTGCCCACATTGAGATTCCCAAATTTGAAACATTTGGATCTGGGGGTCAATGTCGGTGAAGATGGTATCCCAGACGACCTCTTTTGTCAGAGCGTTAACAATGTTTTGAAAGATACAAGCAACTTGGAAGGAGTCGTGGTGAATTTCTCCATTGAAGGTCTAATCAGAATGGTCCCTCCAGCACCTGCCAAGTCGGTGAAAACAATTCGAATGAGTAACAACTGGAGAAAAACATATGCCAGTACTTCAAGAAAGACCCCAATGGATGCAATGGCTTCTGTTGTAAAACATTTTTCAAATATCCAAACGATTGAAGTTGTATTGTCTGGGTTGAAAAGCGAGTATCAATTATCATATATTTTAAACACGACTGCAGTGGTTCTCAAGGCAAAACCAAACTTGAATGTTCGGTTCTTGGCGGTGGATACCAAAGCTATCCACAAAAGCGACGATTTGTTTGCCATGTTGACCATGTTCAAGGAAATCACTTCTAGCAGCACAAATTTGCAACTAGACAGATCCAAGATCCAATCGGTGTACAAGTTTGGTACGCTAGATTCGGTCAGAGCCGCGCTCGATGGGGCTGATAAAAATGCGTTTGTTGAGGTAGTAGAATTAGTTTTGGACAGGCGATAAAATATATATATATACATTACTTCATTTCCTCTTTTGTCTTTCGGGCCCCGAAAATGGCACTTCCAACTCGGACATTGGTAGATCCTTGTTTGATTGCTTGTGCATAGTCGTTGCTCATACCCATGCTCAACTCCAAACCATAGTCGTTTAATTGATCCCGGATTTCGCATAGCCGAGCAAACTCCTTGTTTTCTTCTCCTTGTGCCGTTGACACTTCAAACGAGCCAATTGTCATCAAGCCCTTGAGCGTGAGTCGTGGGCACCGTTCCGTGATATGCTTGGCTAGTTTTTCAATATCCTCCACAGCGATCAAGCCGCTTTTTTGTTCTTCCCCGGATGTATTAACCTGGATAAAAACACCAAGCCTTGTGTCGTCGTCAGTTCGTGCGTTGTTTAGTTTATTTGCTTTGGATTCTCCGTCGATGGTTTCCACCGCAAACAGGTTTGGAATCGCAGCAAGAACTTTACACTTGTTGCTTTGCAAAGCACCAATGAAATGCCATTGAATGTCTTTTGGTAGTTGGTCAGCCTTGCCGACGAGTTCTTGAACGTAGTTTTCACCAAAATGTCGATGGCCATTGTCGTACAACGCTTGGATGTCTTCCGCAGGTTTATACTTGGATACTACAACAAGACGGGGCTCAGGTCGAGACTGGGAAAGCGAGGTAATCTCAGCTTTTACTGAGCTGTAGTTTTGGTGTAATTCCGCTGCTCGATCTGTGGTCATGGTGCGAATGAACTGTAAGCGTCGGAGCATGAAGTTGGTGTTGGGAGAAGGAGAGAAATGGGCGGTGTGTCCAAACGGCCGGCCCTTCCAACGGCGCGTAAATGCACGGAATTCGGGCGATTTCGCCTGGGTTAGAGATTAGGCTTGTATGGCATGTTTGTATTAGAAAAGGCGTGTAAGGGATATAAGGCGGATTTTCAGCGGTTCGACATTATTGTCGCGCAGGAGGCAGACATTTGCCTGAGGGGGTTTATGGGTCTCAATTCAAGTGACCCTTTTTGGATCCTCTGTTGTATTATGTAAAATATTTTTCTTCTCTTTCAAACCAATATCTTTCTGTATCGGCGCTTCGTCTTCATTTCCTCCAACAGAGCCGTCGTATGTGCGGCGTTGCTGAAAATCGATCGACGTTCAAACAAATCCAACAGATCCACGCCAGTTAACTCGAAAAGGTCTCAAATCGTAAAACATTTATACAACCGCTCTATGCCATTGAACACACTTCGACTTTGCAACATGTGCCGACATTTTATTTCCCAAACCGTCAGTTCCGAACTATTTGTCGCGGTTCGCTAAACTTGGGCTCTGAGCATCAAAGCTACCAGATCCGAGTAAATCTTAATGCCCACCCACCAACAGCCGCGCTCAGCATTAAGCACGCACTAAGACACCCAAATTGGTATAGCCAAGAGCGCCCAAGATTACGAGGGTGCACCCCTGATTGGACAATGCTCCTCGGTATTATTCTACCTGCATAAACTAAAAGAAAACGCGATTCAAAAACCCGGACCGATTCTATGACGACTATTCAGCATATTTCGCCACCGTATCATGAATCCCACCGGGTCATTTGGACCCCACATGCTCTCCGGAGGAATACCCCTCAATGTGCCCTCAATGTGCAGCCACTTTGAGAGGATATATCCTTGTTTGAAAAAATCACCCACTCCGCGCACAACCTTTTTTTTACCCTTTAAGCTACGGCTGTGACATCACAGGCTTTTTTTTTCCCATCTTTGATAGATAACGTCCCATCGGCGCATGCTGATTGGCTCGCCAATTCACCGGAGCGGAGTTAATTGGTGAAAGATCCAACGGCATGGTACTTTTTTTTTTTTAAATTTTTCAATGCTAGCTAAAAAGCCCTCCAGCATCGATCATAGCGCCACAATTTTGGGAAATAGTATCATCAATTGTGCAAGAACCAGTCCATTTATTCATCACTTATTCACTTGTACTTTTAAAATCCATAATACTTAAATATTCATCATCAAAAGGGGGTCGTTAAAACATTTGGTCGTTAATAATAATAAAGAATGCAAAAATCTTTCCAGAGAATCAATCTTCTGGAATACTTTCAAACACTTCAATAAACGACTTCTGCTCCTCCAGAGTTGATGTTTTCCATCTCGGTTTCAGAGAAGGTACTATAGTGCAATCGCTTTGGCAGGTCACGTCGAGCGGCGAATTCACCTTCTCCAACTGTCACTCGGCCCTTGCCTCCAAGTGGACCATGTGTTTGAGCATTCTTTCGGTAAGCAGCAAAAGAGGTGAAAGAAGATGGAAGATCGTTGGTTGGAGATTGTGGATGGACCTTTGGGGTATGGTCAACGGCTGAAGGAACTAAAAAGTGTTAGCATAGTCAATAAAAAAAAAAGGTAGGAGCAAAATCATACTAGTTCGCTTTCCCAAGAACTTGATCATTGGGGTTCGCATCTTGATCATTGTGGCTCGCATTGTTGAATAGTAAAGAGATAGACTGGTATCGATTTAAAAAATAAAAATTGGAACAGAAATCCAATGGAAGAGGACAATGGCTGCTTTATATACAAATTTTGCTAGTCACTTCGGGCGAAAGAAAGAAACATTTCGCGGAACAGGACGGACGGGCAGCGCTCCGGCGGGTTAGCGTTTTGCGGTTGGCGCGCCACTTTTTTACTCCACGCAGGTGCACTGAGTTAAAATCTCTTGACTCGGAACATTGAATTATCAAATAAAAAAAAAAAAAAAAAAAAAAAAAAAAAAGATCGACTGATCGATATTAAGAGGGGTCTCAGTGACGTATGATAAGATATACTCCATGGTCCTGCAGTTTAAAAAAATTTATATCTAACGTTAAAATGTGCACTTGAATTTTTTTTTTTATATAATACTATGTACAGTAAGAATTTACAAATCACTGCTTAATGGCGTGATATCTCTTTCCTCGGAACCCAAACAATTGTTGATTGAATTGATAAGTCTCACTTGGATAAAGATCATTGATTTCCCATTTGGTAGAACCAAATTGATTCTCAATTGGCTCCAACAACACGTCCAATTGATCTCCAAACTTTGAATGCAGCCAATTCCAATCTCGTTTACTATCACCTTCATGGAATCCTGTAACAAATACCGGACATTTACTCTCTAGTAGTCCAGGAATAGTCTTTTCCCATTGATCCATTGCTTCCGGTGCTCCTAGCCCTGGGTGGAATAAAAAGAAACAGTCCAAATATGGATCATACGGCATAAAGTCCTGTGCCTCATTCAACACATGAAAGTAATCCGTATAGAAACTAAAAGACAATTGCTGATCAAACCGTTTGACAAGCTTCTTTTGACTAGTGACATAATGTCGCTTGACTCGGTCATAATTCGATTCCGGCCCAATAAACACTAGTTCAAATTCGGTATCTGGCATCAAAAATCCCAATTGTTTCCATACTTGAGCTGGTAATTGACTTTCTGCACGAGCACCAAGGATGAAAAATCTCATTGGACGATCCTGCCAAGATTGTGTCTTGTCTTGTGGATGCATCGTATATCTCAACGCAGCTAATGATTTGAGCCCTTCCAAAGTCAATGGACCTTTTGGTTTCAGGGAATATGGAGAATGTTGATGCATAACACTAGCCATGGTGATTGGATAACTCAACATTTTGGTAGCTGCTGCCAAATGGAATTCCGTATCCATTGAAAAGAATTGTCGCGTGTAGAAAAAAGTATCCCAGTTCAAAAAGTTAACGACAGCATCACGGTCTTGGTTAGTCGGGAAATCAAATTCCGGAAAGTCTCTTCCACTTCTCAAATCATGTTCAAATGTGTTTGCTTGTTTAAGAATCTTCCATTTATTTTCCTGGTGATCCTTGTCGGACAACCAGGCTGCTTCGTCGTGGTGAGTAGGGATACCAGATTTTGGGCAGGCAAAGTCGATAGTTTTGCTGGTTACTGGACATTTCCCTCTTGCTCGGATAAATGCAGCTCTAGTTCGCAAATCTTGCGATGGTGATGAATCCCATGGGTGGAATCGGTTTTCGGGTGTCGGATAATCGTCAGATGGTGGTGGATCAAACCCAAGTGTTGAACGGACAAAGTTGTAAAGTCTGTCGTGTTTTTTGGCAGCAGTAGCAGTGCTATAAGGCCGAAGAGCTGCCGTTGACGTCTTCACCAGCTTTGTTATCATTAGTATGGTGGTGGTAGTATTTTTTTCAGTGAGTTTGAGATTATTTTTTTTTGCATTTTTAAATTTTGTCCCAACGTCTGAACGTTACTAACCCGCCAGTAACGTAACACATTGACAATGAGTGAATCAGGAGTCACAGTTGTGATTATTCACGCTGGTAATTCGATCCCTGAGTTTGAGAATAAATTCTCATTAAAGTTCACAGACTCTATTTTGGATTTGAAGCAGCGGATTTTATGGCGTAATGACAAGTATTTTGCGGATCTTGAGGAAACCCTCAACCGGTTGATGCTGGTGTATCGAGGGAAGATTTTGACAAACGACCAGACAGTGGGGGAGGTTGTTGATAATGGGGTTTTGGATGTAAAGTTTCATTTGGTTGTGAAACCGAGTACCGTTGAGCCGGTGCAGCCAGTACCAGTTGCAGCTCCAGTTCCAGTTGCAGTTCCGGTGCCAGCTCAACCAAGAGCAACACCGACAGCGCCAACTCTGGAGACCAATAATAATCAGTTGGCATATCCATTAAAATCTATTACAGAGCCATTGCATGTTATCAAGTTGTCAGTTCCGTCACCATCGGGGGCAAAGTCAGTGTCAGTTCCGTGCTATGAATACATGTTTTCACAAAACGTAAATGGGGAGCCAATTCTCTGCATATCTCCTAATGCATTGAAAAAGATCTGTGACACTGGAACTCAGGTGAGATTACCGCGGTTGTTTACACAGCCAGTGCAGCCAGCTACCGCAGCAGCACCAGTGGAAGCGCCACGCCCGGTCACATTTCGACAGCTTTGGGAAACAATGGCAGCATTTACGGAACGGTTCCGGTGGATTCAAGAATTGACCTTGTTGTTGTTCCGCCTGGTTATATTTATTGAACTATTTGCATTAAACATTAAAGACCGGTTGCAATTCTGGATTATTACTGTATTGGTTTCTTGGGTTGCAGTTTACCAGTCGGCATTATTTGACGAGTATTTACGACCATTATTTGATCGAATTCCGCGAGTCAATTTGCATTTGCCACAAGTGCAACAACAGCAGCCTGAAGAAAACCAAGACGAGAATCGACGCGGGATTCGGGGTCGATGGGACGCCATTCGTGGAGTAATTGTAATGTTTCTTACTTCTTTGGTCCCAGCAATGCATGATAACTGGGTGGCCGAAAATAGACGAATTCAAAATGTCCAGGAATAGGAACTTCGTCAATTTGACCCGCCGCACGCGCCGCACTTAACATTACTTGAATAGGTATGACCAGTTAATTCTCTAAAAGCGGTAAAAACAAAGTAGCTGGATTTATATATATATATAAAAAAGGTATAAATTCAAGCGCATTTCCATATTTTATTTAAAACTTTGGGGTCCAGTATTGGGCCCTAATCCAAGCAAAAATATATATATATTTCATTTACCATGAAGCAAATCCCATGTTGAATCCCCAGTTATTCAAAGCATGAATCATTCATTTTAATGACGTCGACCTCGGCTATTAGACACGTTTAATAGTGTTGGGCTGGTGCATGCCATCCCCTGAGGGGTGGTGTATTAAGGCTTCAATAATAGAGACTCGAAAACTATGTTTTGGAACATACAACTGCTTATAATCTTTGGTTGTTGAGGATCAGCTTGCATATATCTTTTCCCAACTGATTTTTTTTGTTTTCCAATGCCTGATCAACATCGGAGAACCCCCAAAATTGCAACTACTATGCTTGTTTGAGTGGATTACCCTTGGACTCGTGGGAGTTGCTACACATGGCCTTGTTTGAAAACGCTTTTTGGATGCGCCGAATTTTTGCGTGTTTAATCGATATTGTTTCAGTTGACTTTTGCTAGTTTTTAATTGAACAAATGTGTTTTCACCCACGACATGCGAAACGGTGATTGAATTGTTATTGAAATTTAAAGTTTTACAAAAATTCAGCAAAAACGTGTTGTTTGTTTTGTCTTATCGCGAGCATACGCTTCCATATACAAAACCGAGAAAACGCATTTTTTTTTTTAGCTACAAAAAAAAAAAAAAGAGGAATATAAATATATTAAAAAACGGGTGGACGAGAGTGATGTTTTTTTGATTTTTTTTTGATTTTTTTGATATTTTTTATAGAAGTTTATAGATATTGTTTTTATTTTTTTGCCAAATGGCAAGCTGGTTTTTTTAATAAATTTTTTTTTTTCCAGTCTTTGTTTCACTTACAACCATGAGTGCGATCAAGTTTGGCAAGTTTACAGTCACAACACAAGTATTCTACCAAACCAAATTATCCTTTGCATTGGTCAACATTAAGCCGTTGACTTTGGGTCACGTTTTGGTATGTCCACGACGTGTGGTTCCACGAGTAACGCAACTCACCGCTGAAGAAGCATCGGACTTTTACATGACGGTGCATAAAGTATCCAAGGCGATTCAAGATTATTACAAAGCAGACGCCATGAACCTTTCAATTCAAGACGGTCCATTAGCTGGTCAATCAGTCCCACATGTGCATTGCCATATCATCCCTCGACGACTAAACGACTTGCCAAATGTAGACGATATTTATAGATTATTAGACAACAAGGACGGGGACTATGAATACCAATTTGAATCAATCAAGCATCATCGCGGTGAGGTTTCTCTCGGAGCTGATAATGATATGCGACAACCACGGTCGGATAAAGATATGGAAGACGAGGCGTCTAAACTGTCAAAGTTTATGAATACATGTACATAGTCTATTTTTGTTCAGCACGTTGACGACCAAAATGCACTGCTTTATTCTCCTTTGCACGTCGTTCACCACCCCACATTTTCTTGCCGCGATTGTGTTCCATTAGAGGGATTCCCTGGCGGTACCGTTCCCTCCATTGCAGAATATAACGTCGGTCTTGTGTATCCAGACCTGCTTCTTTCAATGCATTTGATGATTTGGTCATGAGTTGTTCCCAAGATTCAAAATGTTTCGAGTATTGAATGCAGTTGCGCCCAATTTTGGTCAAAAAGGAGTCAACATCTGGCACGGTTTCGGATGGCGATGGTACCTTGCTATAGTTTTCAAGGACCCTGCCCGGTCTAATGCATGTTGTACTGAATGCACGAATGGTTCGAATCATTTTGTGGTGGTGAAGATGGTGGTGATGAAAATTTGCTGGGAGTGCGGTGTAGTGAGGCTCAGGGAATGATGTGCAGTTTCGGGTAATACCAATTGCTACTACAGTTCACTACGAATGGAAAAGTCCAATCCGGTTAATTGTTTTAAAAAAAACCTAAAAAAAAAAAACTAAAAAAAAAAAAAAAAACAATAAAGGAATCGATTGATGCAAGAGCTTTAAAGGTTTATTCTGCTCCCGCGCGGTCCTTTCCTTTCTCCCCCATAACAATGACTCTCCAGCATTCGAAACTCAAAGCTATAGAATGGATCCAAAGAAGGTACCAGTTGACTACGGAAATGTTCTGTATGGCTTCTCTGGTACTTTCGATCCCGAGTTATGCTTGTTTGTTCATGCTCTGTTGTGCGTTTCCGCCATTCTGGCCATTTATTGTGGGATATGTGGTATGTGTATACACAAAGACAAACACTAACACATTAGATTTACATTTGGTTTGATGAAAGCTCGGAAAATGGTAACGCTGCTTTTCGGTATTCACCATGGTTCCGGTCGGCAGCTGTGTGGAAAAACTTTGCATCATATTTTCCAATCACGCTGCACAAGACTGTTGACTTGGATCCAGCTTTTATTACTGATGATGACACGGCGAGTACTGCCAGCGATGACGAGGATTTACCAATGAAATCACGGCCTAATCCAGAACCCTCGACGATATGGAGGATGGTGTTTTGGTGGTATTACTATTTCTTCCGCTCTGGTGAGCCTCACCATGGACAACAACGACCGACGGGCAAAAAGTATATTTTTGGGTTTCATCCCCATGGCATTATTTCAATGGGTGCGTTAGGAGCAATTGCGACAGACGGGGCCAACTGGTCGGATGTTTTCCCAGGCGTCCCAGTAAGTGTGTTGACACTTGCAAATCAATTTGTAATACCATTTTACCGCGAAATGTTGTTGAGTATGGGGATGGCGTCGGTATCAAAACGGAATTGCGAAGCATTACTCACGCGCAACCAATCAATATGTATTATCGTTGGAGGTGCCCAGGAATCACTTTTTGCAAGACCGGGGAGGTTTGATCTAGTGTTGAATAAGCGCAAAGGGTTTATCAAGCTGGCATTGGAGACTTATGGAGATGTAAGCTTGGTACCGGTATTGGCATTTGGCGAAAATGATATCTACGAGCAAGTGGATAACGAGCAGGGCACTTGGATATTCAAAATGCAAACCATGTTGAAGAATATCCTTGGATTTACACTCCCATTGCTCCATGCTAGAGGCGTGTTCAATTATGACGTGGGGATCATGCCCTACCGCCGCCCGATCCATGTCGTGGTGGGTGAACCAATCCCCGTGCCGCACGAGCCTCATCCATCATCGCCGCGCACCGTCGACATGGTGCATGCATTATATGTCGCCCAGATTAAAAAACTGTTCAACAAGCATCGTGATGAATACCTACAGGAGTACAATGGCCAGCGTGCTGAACTCCGCATTATTGAGTAGTCTAAATTGTATTTGTATCTATTGCTCCTCCTCACTATCATTACCACTACCACTGTCACTATCACTGTCACTATCCTCTACCAATGCATTCACATGGACTTTATAGCCGCGTTTTTCAAAATTCTGCTGCAACCCTGGCACCATTGAAGGGTGACACGCCACAAACACAGTACTAGTCTTGTAGTCAAACAGCGGCATGAGGTGCTTATTGGCAGCTGCACGCAACTGGTCTTTGGTGACCTGTTGCAGTCTTGCCATAAATGCCTGAGCGTACCCTGGACCACGTTTCATTAGCTCATTATCCAAATACTTTGTACAAGCCGCAGAATAGTGATTCGCTTCTCGGCTGGCCATGAGATTGATCAAACTGCACACGGCACCTTGCATGGCAGATTCGTCAACAGGCACAGTCCCATCGGCCAAATCACTCACAAGCTTGGATGCAACTTCAACAGCTTGCCCAGTGTCGGCACCTCGATAAATATCCAGCAATAATTGGCCAGTTTCAACCTTGCGGCCAAATCCTGCACCATAAGCCAATCCGGTGCCTCGAACACCTCGCCAAAGTGGCCCTTCAACGGCTTGCAAATACTCGCAACACAATGCCAACGCTGGAATCTCCGGGTCAAGATAATCAATTGGCCCCTTACCGATCAACGCAAGGTAGGATGACTCGGATGCTGGCATTGGTGTGATATATGCTAGATTTCCAAGCGACTTGCCCTGTTCAGTACGCACATTGAATGATCGTGGCAGTGGTGCCAGTGGTGACAGCGAACCAGGAGAGTCGACAAACTTTTCCCATGGCGCAAAAACATCAATGTCCATGACATTTCCATGAATGAAGACTCGCATGTTATCCGACCGGAACAACCCAGTTCGAATCGCTTCCAAATCCTTTTCAACTGACACAAACTCGTCATTTTCCAGCTTTTCATACAAGTCTTGGAAAAACTCTTCAGATGCGATATCATCTCTAGCAAGTTTGAGCGATTTTTCAGTGAAATGAGCGCGAGTAATTGACGAGCTCAGTACTGTCGATCCATCTCGCTTCTCTTCCGCCAACCCATTCAAATGCTTATCCACCAACACCATGATTCGATCTTTATCAAATACTGTCGCATACATGGCCCTCCAAATCCATTCAACAGCCTTGGAATAACTTCTAATGTTTGCACGCATATTAATCACCACAGTTTCTTCAAAGTTTTGTCCACAGCCAACTTGATTCTCCAAAGTATCCCGCTTAACTTCCCGAACCACTTGTTCATATGACATGTACACACCATCAACTTTCATGGGTAAGGAAAACAATTCACCAAAGATCACCTCGATATATGGCAACAATTTTGAATCCACTTTTTCAGGTGAGAACAACACTTGAATAGCCACGAACTCACTAGGATATTGTTCAAAATGAAACTGAATTGGATGTGTTCCGCATCGTTGGCTAATCTTCTTTTGAAAGTCATTATCAAGTGGTTCTGTATCTCTGCCATATTTGGCTGATGTACTTTGAACCAATTTGATATTACTAGCATCTGGACTTTGAAACCCTGACAATACAGACTCTGGAATTGGCATGTCATTTTGTTCCTGTGCCGCCTTGAGCCGTTCACCCAACTTGTGCAATCCATCCACACCATAACTTTCTCGATGCTCTTTCAATCGTTCTTCCTTGTCATTGCCTAGCTGTTCATAAAGTCTAGCTGATGGCTTACCCAAAACAGCCACAGAACGGTTATCAATAAAGTATTTCTTCAATATTTGAACCCATTGCTCCTTGGTCCAATTCTCCAAAGTTTCAAAATCAGACAAGTCCTTGGCCCACGCATGCAAATCTTGGCCATCTTGAGATCCGTAGATATAACTAGAAATCGACATTGAGACCAAAGCTGTAGTGTCTTGCTCTGTTTGCAACACAAACTTTTGCTTTTTCCGTTCCAAGCAATCCTTGATAAATTCAAAATCAAAGTCCTCCATTTGAGCTTGAATCACTCGTTTAATTTCCTTGACAAGATTTTCCAACTTTTTTGTAGGAATTCCTGATGCAAAAAAATTCAACTGAGTGTTGGTAAAATCACAGGTATAATAAGAAATCTCAGTAGCCAAAGGATCGGAAACTTCAGTCAGCTCTAGGTTCAATTTACCCACCCCCTGTCGAGTCAAATAGGCTCCAATGATATCAACTGCACTATTGTCAATAATGTCATTAGCCTCTGGCCCCATAAAAGCGACTTCGGCCTCTGCAAACGATTCATCAGCTTCTGGGAACTCAACAACTTCAGAAATCGATTCCTTTGGAGGCTCATCCCTTGGAGAATCCACAAATGGTCGCTTTTCAATTTTTTCAAAATCTTCTATACTATCATCAAACTCTTGCATCACTTGAATCAACTCTTCCGGTTCCACATCACCGGCTACCACTACGCACAAGTTATCCGGTTTGTACATTGACTTGTGGAAATCTCGAATTTGCTGATTTGTCAACACTCTTAATGCCTTCATCAGCCCACCAGTTTCACTGCTAAACCCACTCTTTTCACCATACATCAACTGTCGTACCCGGAGCGAAATCAACGATTCAGCAGTGTTTTCTACCCCTTGAATCTCCGAAAACACCACCCCCTTTTCTTCACCATTACCATCAACATGGTAAACTTCAGTCAAACAGCCCTCATTAGTCAATGTTGGTTCCAAAATATGATCCAGATAAACCGGTAATAATGTCTTGAATCCGTCCCAGCCTGCAGAGGTTAACGTGTATACAGTTTGATCAGTATCAGTCCAAGCATTGGTACCAGAATACATTTGATTACCAACTGTATCTAGAAGCCCCTTGTATGGATACTTTTTGGATCCCATGAATATTAAATGTTCCAGCGTGTGCGGACACCCGGAATCATCTTCAATCTCAGTCGCCACGGTAAAGTAACCATTTACCATTGGCGTCTTTTTCTTTACCAGGATTACCTGTAAACCTGTCCGCTCGGATTTCCAGTTGACTATCCGGCTGTCTGTATACGACGGGACGAAATCCAGCTGTTTGATAAACATGTTAAAGAAAGCGAGAATTTGTCGAAATTTTTGCTTTTCGCGTGGCCACCTTTCCCATCACAAACACCAAAAAAATGGACGACCCACTGGACGAAGTACAATGGAGAGCACCAGAATGGATCCAAGTATTTGGATTACGTACTGATAATGTATTGGAATATTTTGCACAGTCGCCGTTCTATGATCGGACGTCGAATAACCAAGTATTGAAAATGCAAAGCCAATTCAACGAGAATATGCACGGACGGCCCGATCTCTATAATGAACTGAAAAACATGCAAGGAATAGAATTTGTGGTTTATCTCGCCAATGAACCATATTTATGGGTTATTCGGAAACAAGATCGACTTTCTTCTCAAGACGTGCGGTTGCTGGCAACGTTTTTCGTGGTGGGTGAAAATATCTACATGGCACCGAGTATACATTCTGTGGTGAACTCTCGATTATTGAACACTACATGGGCATTAAGGCAAGCGTTGAGTAAAGCAGTGTCGTTGCCAACATATTCGCCATCGCAGGGATATTCATATGTGACTGAAGAACCTGCTTTGACTTTGGAATCAAATACTCCTGCAACGAAAAAGACCCCTGCAAAGTCCAATTATTCCACGCCAATGCCTGGTCAAACGCCGTCTAGTAATATCAACAATAATATTCCCATCCCTACGGTGAACGATTACAAGAGCACAATGTATATGGAACGCGCGTTGGCATATACGAATGCAAACAGCACAAAGTATCTTGACAATGAAGAAGCGAATGCAAAGCCAAACATGCCATTGGAGTCTTATTCTCGCGTGAATACACCGCAAACGAGTAGTCCAAAGAAGCGTCGTAAGTCACCAAAGTGAAGTGTCGGGTTTTAGTAATTTATTGATTGAAAAAAAGAAACCTTTGTAATAGTGGTGCCTGAACTTTAGAGCCGGTAGTCAGTATTTAAAAACGTGCTAAAAGCCGCATTGCGTGTCGATCACGTGTCCTGACTCGGGAAGTGCTTTATGTACAGTGGCTTACAATTCTGTAAAAGACAAGTTTATGATATGCGAGAACTGAAACGCTGTCGGGGGATTTCGAATTTGTTGACGTAATCTACAAATTGATGCGGCTAGAAGGCTCTGAAACTTCGGCTGAGCTGGTGGAAAGGATATGTCCAAAGGGGCAGTCTAAATTCACTCTCGTTGAAGTTGGTCCTTGATTCGGCGCTTAGATTGAAAAGGATCTAAATATGAATATGCGTCAAAGCCGCAGTGTAGAGGGTCGTTTTTTCTTGGTGCCCGGCGATACAGATTCCGGATTTAACCATGGGCATTGACGTTTCTTTAAACGGCTTTTCACCACCAGAACCAGAACCGTCGCCACCACCGTTATCCCCAGGGCATCTCAAAATCTACGCGCAAGTCGTTTCCAATTTGACCTCCAACGTCAACCCTGTATTTGTACACTGACTTATCCGAACTGACACTCTTAGTCTCAATGTTGAAAGAACCTCTGGTACTGGCAAATCCCACCTAATCGAAGTCATATCCGCCAAAGTATCCTCTCTTTACCCAAAATTCTGTTCTCCGAGTCGCACCAACTGGTATCGCCGGATGCAACATTCAAGGGTCCACTGTTCAAGGGTCCACTATTCAGGTTTTAAAATCCGCACTAATAGGTGGTGAAAAATGGGGAACTTACAATGCTGCAGCGACTATTTATAGCGATTGGGGCTGGTTTGTTATCAGTATCCAGGTTATAAAAACAAATTGTTGCAGAGGGGGAATGCCGATGGCGACGAGGGTGTGTGAGTGATGGTGACGGTGATGGTGGCTGTGGTAGTAGTGGTGATGGCGGTGGTCCAGGTGATAATAATTTCAAAAATACAGACGCTGGTAGCAAGGATGATGAACATGGGGCTGGAGGTAACGCTCACAACAATTCTTGCCAGGAATACAGAGAAGCATTGGGTAAGAAACTTGAGTACCATAAGAGTTTATCGCAGGCCTTATTCATCGAATCTCTTGAGGCTACAGAATGCACTAGTTTTGAGCGACTGAAAGGGAATCAAGTGAAGATTATGGGGTCTCTCCAAATGGGCCCAGATCATTTCTCTCAGGTTGACCTTGTCTCATTTCCAGAGATGACGGATAGTGGCCAGTACGTGTTGAAGTGTTTAACTGCGAATCTGGGACCCCGGAGTCTGGATATGAAATGTACAAATACGAGGTTGCTGCATACACAGCGCTGGAGAATTGTGGGCAAGGATATGTTCCAAAATTCTACGGCTACGGGATTTATGAATACCGGGAATCAGGTTCCACGTTTTACCAGTTCTTCATCTTGTTGGAATATATTGAGGGAAAAGGGACAGATGTTTATTTTGATTCGGATGACTTTCCAGTAATGCTGGACCATCTGTGGCAAGAACATGGAATTCAGCACTATGATTTCAGGAACAATTTGGGGGGAGGGTAAACAAGTGCAGTGCGTATGTGATGGACCACAGAACCAAGAGTTGCAACCAGCGGGGTCAGCTACACACCGGGGTTGCGAAGAATCTTTGGCGCCGGGGAGGATATGCGCCGCACAAGGCGCGGCCGAACCAGTCGGAGATGATCATCGACTCCGAGAAAAACTAAGCCCCTAGAGATCCCGTTGTCAGTGCCAAGATACTTATCCCGGGCGTGATTAGGCTACGTAATGTGATTCCGTCGTCCACATCAAAGTCTGTGATGAAGTCATTGGTAACTATAAATATATCTTTTTGCGCAATGTCAGTGCTGTTGGTCGTGTCCGTGTTACCCGGCTGCGTGAAAAAGCCCTCTGTCTTAGGCTCGCAAGCTCAAGCTGAGCCCCCTCCCGGACCTGGGTACCAATATCTCTAACCTGGGGCGCATTATAATGCAGAAACATAATTTTGAAGATAGCAGATATCCGAATACGGCTGGAGTCTCCAGTTTCTCTGGAGCCTAGGCCAACATAGGGCATTGAAAAACTTCTGAGTTGTGCAATATTCGGTGGGTAAAAAAAACCCAATTTAATATACTCGTCCTCTTAATTGGCGATCTGCGATAATCTCATGTAGACTAAAATCGCTGAAAAAATACGACTGGTACGACCGTTATCGGCAACTGTGGGACAATTTTTGCGGAGCATATCCAGGCAGATAGCCAATCAGCGAGCGTTTGCGCTAGCGGGGCAAAGCGAAACACGGCGTGTTGGCCAGTCACAGCACAGTGCCGCACGCGCCTCGCTCCGTGTAATTCACATACCTGAAAAATCACGTGCGATTCTGTTTTTTTTTTCAGCATTTTTGTTGAGTTGTCAAAAACCTATAAGAGTCACAATTCCCTTCTTTCTCCTGTTCTCTCTCTCCTTTTTTTCCTTCTTTTCTCTTCATTACAAAAATGGTCCTTTCATCTGTTTTAGGATTCCCACGAATCGGTGCTAACCGAGAACTCAAGAAAGCTACTGAAGCTTACTGGAATGGTAAATCCTCCGTTGAAGACTTGTTCAAGGTTGGTGAGCAATTGCGAACTACCAACTGGAAGCTGCAAAAGGCTGCTGGTGTAGACATTATTGCTTCCAATGACTTTTCCTTCTACGATCAAGTTTTGGACTTGTCCCTGTTGTTCAACACTATTCCAGAACGATACACCAAGTTCGACTTGGCCCCAATCGACATTTTGTTCGCCATGGGTCGAGGTTTGCAACGTCCAGCTACGGACTCCACTCCAGCTGTTGATGTTCCAGCTTTGGAAATGGTCAAATGGTTTGACTCCAATTACCACTATGTTCGACCAACTTTTTCCAACTCCACTGAATTTAAGTTGACTGGTACCAAGCCAGTTGATGAATACTTGGAAGCCAAGCAATTGGGTGTTGAAACTCGTCCAGTTATTGTCGGTCCAGTTTCTTATTTGTTTTTGGGTAAGGCTGATTCTGATTCTGCGGGTTTGGATCCAATTTCCTTGTTGCCAAAGCTTTTGCCAGTTTATCGTCAATTGTTGACCAAGCTTGCTGCTGCTGGTGCCAAGTCTGTTCAACTTGATGAACCAGTCTTGGTGTTGGATTTGCCACAAAAGGTCAAGGATGCTTACAAGGTTGCTTACGAAGAACTTGCTCAAGTTGCTGGCTTGGACATTGTCTTGACCACCTACTTTGGTGATATTCGACCAAACTTGGACGCTATCAAGGGGTTGCCAGTTGCTGGGATCCACTGCGATCTTGCTCGAGTTCCAGAACAATTGGACGAAGTTGCCGCTGCTTTGACCGACAAACAAACTTTGTCTGCTGGTGTTGTTTCTGGTCGAAATGTTTGGAAAACTGACTTTGCCAAAGCTAACAAGCTTGTTGAAGCAGCCAAGGCCAAGCTTGGTGATCGAGTTGTTGTCGCCACTTCTTCTTCTTTGCTTCACACTCCAGTTGACTTGAACAATGAAAAGAAGCTCGATGCTGAAATCAAGGACTGGTTCTCTTTTGCTACCCAAAAGTTGGATGAAGTTGTCATTTTGGCCAAGGCTGCGTCTGGCGGTTCTGTCCAATCTGAATTCCAAGCCAATGCCAAGTCCATTGCCTCTCGACTAAACTCTTCAATCACCACAGACTCTGCTGTTCGTCAACGATTGGCAAATGTCACTGAAGCTGACACTAAGCGAAAGTCCCCATTCCCACAACGATTGGCTGCTCAAAAGAAACACTTGAATTTGCCGCTATTCCCATCCACCACCATTGGCTCTTTCCCACAAACAAAGGATATCCGAATCCAGCGAAACAAGTTCACCAAGGGTGAAATCACTCCTGAACAATATGAACAATTCATCAACAAGGAAATTGAAGACGTTATCCGATGGCAAGAACAAATTGGGTTGGATGTTTTGGTTCACGGTGAACCAGAACGAAACGACATGGTTCAATACTTTGGTGAACGATTGAAGGGCTTTGCTTTTACTACTAACGGTTGGGTCCAATCCTTTGGCTCTCGTTATGTTCGTCCACCAGTGATTGTTGGTGACGTGTCTCGACCAGCTCCAATGACTGTCAGAGAATCTCAATATGCTCAGTCTTTGACCAAACAACCAGTCAAGGGTATGTTGACTGGTCCAGTTACCATTCTACGATGGTCTTTCCCACGTGATGACTTGTCTGACAAGGAACAATGTCAGCAACTGGCGTTGGCTTTGCGAGATGAAGTCAATGACTTGGAAGCTGCTGGTGTTTATGTTATTCAAATTGATGAACCAGCTATTCGAGAAGGTTTGCCATTGCGAGAAGGCAAGGACCGTGCTGATTATGTTAAATGGGCCCCAGAATCTTTCCGATTGGCCAGCTCTGGTGTTTCTGATGAAACTCAAGTCCATTCTCATTTCTGTTACTCTGATTTGGATCCAGCTCATATCAAAGCGCTTGACGCGGATTGTGTTTCTATTGAGTTTTCCAAAAAGGGTGAGTCCCAATACATCAAGGCGTTCGCCGATTATCCTAACCACATTGGATTTGGGTTGTTTGATATCCACTCGCCTCGTGTCCCACCTATTGAGGAGTTTCATCAACGTATCGACATGATTCTTGAATCATATCCAAAGGAGAACCTCTGGATTAACTGTGACTGTGGCCTTAAAACCAGAAAGTGGGAAGAAGCCGTTCTTCAAGTTGGCAATATGGTAAAAGCAGGCCAGGCTACCCGAGCACGATATGCTTAAATGCCTTGCTGAGCCGCACAACAAATCGCGAGATCCACAAGGAAAAGATTATCAATTTCAACAAGTGATAACGATGTAAATGATTTATTATTATTTTTTTACGATGTTTATGTTTCAACAACCTGTTTATATAAAATATATTTAATAACCCTATTTTGGAAAAAAAATATTTCACATGTTTGTTTCAACAACTCGTTGGTACTGAAAAATACAGATCACAACAGAGTCTATTGTGTATGTTCCTAAAACAGGAAGTAAACCGTCCTGCAGTGTGGTGAAAAAAAAAAAAAAAAAAAAAAAAAAAA
>JAKTPN010000337.1:19758-69889 GCA_030557665.1 Blastobotrys apis
AAACCGTCCTGCAGTGTGGTGAAAAAAAAAAAAAAAAAAGGATATCGGTAAATAATATTATTTTGCTAAACTTGATATATAAAAGAACATAGTCGAAAATAGAGTAGAAGTACTATTTTGCAGTTAAAGATAGTCAGGGTCACCTATACGGACACAAAAGCCCTTTTTAAACAACGGGTGATCCGAAGAAAATTCACACCCATATAAATATTTCAACATTGACATAACACAACTGTCTCCCTATCTGGAGTAGCTACATTTTGGGGAACGATGCCAGTTGCACAACCTGTCCTTTATCAAAGTTCTCTTTTCAAACCTTATCGATGAACAAAAATTTTGAGCCTCTCTACAAACTGTGGAGGGCCCCCGGTCCAGAGAAAATCAAGGCGTCTCAAAGAATGGTTTCTACCGAGTGCTTTTAGCACTTCAAAACCATTGACCTCCAATAAAATAGACAGCTCCCTCCACTAACCCAGTCAAGTTGTTAAAAAAAGGTAACCGAAATCTCCAAGTCTGGGCTCCGAATGGACGAACAGCCTCGACAATACCTTCGCCAATAAAATTACCCTCTGACTCGTGTAATAAATCTTGCGATAACTGTACGACTATCGATGTTTGGATTGATGAGAAATCAAGCTGGACCAGGATATACCATAGTACCGCGCAGATTGTGGTCCGAGATCATTGCACCGAAAGTAAAATTCCGCAGTCTGTTTACAAGCTTTCAATAGCTTCGCTAATGCTTAGGCTTTATTGGACAAATCAACCTTGTGATCTCCTAGGCTCGGACCCGCATCCTGATACATTACGCAGCCGCAGGTGATGCGGCTGCAAGATTTGCGGTTTTTCCCATAGCTCTTACTTCCCATCTCGCATCGCGATCCATGCGTCATTACTTTTAGCCTCATTCCATATCTGTGCATGATGTATGCGAGTAGACACCCCGTGCTGCTGACTGAAATGGCGGCAATGTTTGCCGAGAGTTTGCTGATAGACTGGAGGGGACTGGCACCCCGAACGATGAGCATCACCCGGAACTTGTGACCTACCTGGTGAGTTCAAGCATCAGGGAGGTGTAGAAACAACGGAGGCGCTTTTCCTGGTTAAACATTACTGTTGACTCTTGGTCAACAAATGTAATATGATTATGGAAAAGCAACGATTCATACTCTCTGGTGCTGTACCGTTGGAATCGAGCTTGGATTTCACAGCGAAAAAAAAAATACATTGGAAGACACTGGTAGCAAAAGTAAAAATAATATATTAAAAAAGATGAACAACAGGAGAATTAGTATACCAATTAGGTGCAATTCAATCCCCGGATATATAGAATAAAAGAAGAAAATATAGTAGAAGTAGCAATTTTGGCAGTTAACCACGGTCAGTCATATTCAAACAGGAAAATGCCGTTCGAAAACCGGGTGTGTCCTGGGAGTAATCGACACCCATCCAAATATTCCAACCGTGGGCAAAGAACCCAGTCGTCGTATTTACTTTAGCTGTTGTTGAACCCTCGTCGGATACTATTCTTTACCTTTTGTTCTGTCACGCCGAGCTGGAAACACTTGAGTTGGCGGCATTGTTGACCAAACGGCGTCAGACTACCAAGGCTGATATTACACTCACCATGCCCAACAACGAGGACCTTCAGTTGCGGGAACGATGCCAGTTTCGCAATCTGTGCCTTTTTTCAGGATTGCCTTTTGGATATTGTGGAGTACCAAGCCTCGTCAGTCCAGGGTTCAAAAATTGGAGCCCATTGACTAGCTGCCGCGACAGGTCATGGATATAAAAGAACGCCATTGATGTTAAAGAACGGCAACTGGCGAGTGCTGTTGGTTGTACCAAATAGTCGAGGTTCTGTTGACATTCCAGTTTCACAAACCCGGCCAATTTGGCAAGAAAATGAGGCGAATACCACAGGTTGTCGTTCACATCCTCGACAAGAAAATACCCAATAGATGCGAATTCCACATTTTCCAACAACTCCATTGACTGTTTCAGCTCACTCCGAGATTTCAGAGCTTTTGCTGTCAGCAAGCGGCCATAATGGGTAGACCGCTTGTAGTTCTGGGTTGATTACCTGTACCGGGGGATTTAGATTGAGAGCCGTTGGAAAGGGAACTTGCTTGATTAACAGCCAATTTGACACCTGGTCTTTGCAATATGATTCAACTTTGTCTTTCCATTCTAAAAGGGCCTGGTCTTTCTGGTCTGAATCAGGCATGTCTTTCCAATCGGCATTCGACACACTCGATTCAAATGCACTCTTGGATCCAAATTTAATAGACAATTCCCGGATGTATCTGATACAATCACCTCCGGTTTTTTCAGAAGATTTTGTGAGTAGCTCAATATCCGGTATGTGCCAACGCAGCCGACCGCATTGTTCGAATCATACTTTGTTTAGCTCCATGCATGTTTCCATGTCTTCTTCATCTTCAATATATCCGGCGATTTTAGCCACGACTTCTTGCGGTAGAACGGATACACCCACCGGCGTACCAATACTCGACACGACGCGTTTCTTCAACTCGGCGTCAAAACGCCTCTGGTAAGAACAGTCTGTCCAATGTTTTGGTGAGCAAAAATGAACGTTGTATAATTTTACGAAACTAAGACTACCACTCCGCCTTTTATCTACAAAAAAGTCTAATGAATAATTCGCACATATTGGCGTTCTTTTCGTCGCTTGGCATCCGTCTCCACACTATCACGCATGGTAATATAAGATCGGTAGTGTCGTACAAACGCAGTAACATGGTCTTCCATATCTTGAGGCTTAATCCCCAACGATTCAAAAGTTTCGACATTTTCGTTCACAATCTGGTTAATATACATTCGTTCAATCTGATCCGGGTGCGTGGTTGGCCAGTAAATGTATTGTGACAAATCGGCGACAAATTTGTAAAGTTTCTTTGGCAAGTTGATCTGTCGGATGTTGTTAAACGTACCATCTTCAACCATCTTGACGACCTGTTGCATGGTGTATTCCTTGTTTCCATACAATTCATACGTCTTCCCGGCAGTAGCATCGTTATATGCCATCATTTCCAATGCTCGTGCAACGTCACCAACAAATGCTGGTCGCACAGTTTCTTGATTGTCATTACAACAAAGCATAAACGGCTTGGATGCAATCTTGCCCAAAAACCGATCTGCCGGTCCAAATAGTGGACCTGGACGAACAATCGTCGCGTCTGGGACAACATCCCGAACAGCTTGTTCACCTAATGCTTTGGATCGGTAAAATTCCGAAGTAGAGTTGATATCGGCACTGTGAGAAGACACATGAACTAGTCGAGAAACATTATACTTGGCCACGGCTTCAGCAACCCGTTTGGCACCTTCTACATGCACGTCATCAAAAGAAAAGTTTTTTGTATCATACTCCCGACCAATCAAGTTGTAAACGACATCAGAATGTTTGACTGAATCTTCAATCGACTTGATATTTCGGATATCAAATTCCATAAAATTAACAACCCCCAGATCACCGCAAACCTTCAAGTGTCGTTTTTTCAGTTCTTCTCGGAATGGCACTACTGTGATGGTACCTCGTTTGGCCAATTTGGCAACCAAGCTGGTGCCCAAGTATCCATTAGCGCCGAATACTGTAGCAGTGTACCCAGTTCGTGATGATCGACCACCAGAGCCTTGAGCAATGATCGTTTTGCCGCTTTGTGTAATGTTGATATCGGAATCCAAGTTGTCAAAGGTTTGGATACCTCGAACAAATGCACGATTCACTTGACGTGGCACTTGTCTGGAGAGTGTGAGCATTTGTGTCGCTTTTGTGTGAATGAAGAGAGTGTTGAAAATTGTTGAATTGTGTGGTGGGACAAATTGCTTGAAGATGATTGGTTGGGATGGGATGGGGCCACGCGCCATACAGAAAAATCGGAGTGAAAGCCGCTATCCGATTTAATTAAGGGAAATAGTTACGGTCAGAGTCGCTGAAACTCAATACTCATGAAGGTGTATATTCTGAGAAAATGGCCGTTCAGATCAAACCTGCCCATCCCACAGCTAAATAAATTTTTCAAATTCTAGTGCGGCGAGAGTATTCAGTACGTACGGCTCAAAAATAAAAAGCGCGGGGCCTTGTATATATATGCGGAGGAAAAACTTTCTCTGCATCTTCACGACCTTTTTAAATGGCAAGCGGCAAGAGAAGCGCCGACGATCGTGACGACGAATCCGTCAAACCGAAGCGGAGCAAGAACAAGGATAAATCTAGGAAGCGTGATGTGTCAAAGAAATCAGAGACTAAAACACACGATACCGATTCAGACGAACGGCGACGCAAGAAGAAGGAGAAACGACGGGCAGAAAAAGAGGCAGAAAAAAAGGTAGAAAAAAAGGCAGAGAAAAAGGCAAAAAAGGCAGCAATTGAGCAAAACAAGCTTGAGAAGGAAAAACAAACCATCGCAGTGGACGGACTGGACGATGACCAGCAAAACAAGTTCTTGAGGCTCATGGGTGCCAAGAAGAACAAAAACGTCGAAATCACCACGTCCAATTCGTCTTCAAAGGATAACCAAGCCCGATCTGCGGCGTTGGAGAAACAATTTGCCCAGGGTCTTGCACACAAATCATCGTCGAAAAAATCTGGACTTGGTGCATGGTAAAAAGGTAATAATTAAATATTTGTTTCCAGAACATTACATATCAAATCACAATAGGGCTAAAAGAACCCAAACAATCTTAGAACTTCGAGTAGACCACCGCCAAATACCAAAAATGCCAAAACCACTGTATATTTTGTTAGTAAAAGCGTCGGTTCTTTCATCAACACGTACTCAACCAGCTGGTACTAACCGGGCTCTTTCCCTTGACTTTTTCCGCGTATTCAGAAACCGGCTTGCCCTTTTTAGTTTCTTCCTTCTTGGCGTATCGCTGGTTTGCCCGTCGTTGTTGCGGTGTTTGTGGAGCCATTGTAGAAATGTGGTGATGAAGTGGAATAATTACGTGGCCGGTAAAATGTGGCTCGCCCCAAAGCCCGCGGGAGAGCGTTTTGAGACAATGTGGAGTCCTTGAAATGGGAATCTTTTGAATTTGCGGTGTGGAATTAAGCAAAAATCTGGTATCTTTCCGCACAAACTTGATCAAGAGCATCAATTATTTCAGACTATTTTCAGGGGATAAACCGGGATTCTGGATTACGTACTTGTCCGAGCCGCAGTGATCAGCGGCAAATCTTTCATCCCCTATCCGCCTCAAGATTGACCAGTTCACACCGCTCGTATTATCGTTTACGAAAAGATCCCATAGGTACATCACACCTGGTCCCGGGATGCACTTCCATACCGACCGACCTAGTATATATGCAATATTCTGGTGGGTTTTTTCACGATAGAGCAGATTGTTACAAGCCGCGACACGGCGAATACCTGTCTCCCCCGATCTCGATCGGCTCTTGATCTCCCAATCCTGGTATAATTTGACATGATCATGCATATACGAGATATTTCAATATGTCCGTGCCCTAAAAGGTCCAGAAAATACTCGGCCCAATTTTTATGTTCCTTTTTCGGCATATGTACAAGGAAAGTCCTCATATCTCCGATTCTTCCAAAAACGTATAAATACTGCGTCGATTTTCCCTACAAATTTCTTCATTCGCCAGATCTACCACTTCAAAAATGTCTTCCACCACCGTTGCTGCCTCCATTTCCACTCCACGAGTTCCAAATTGGAGCTCTCTTCCATCTGTCTTCTCCATTGGAGCTGGTCCAACTCCAGCATGGGAATTGTCTTCCGTTACTGTCTCTGACGCCAAAGCCACCGCCACTGGCAAGAAGGATGACAAAAAGTCCAAAGATGCATCTGAATCTAGCTCTACTGGCTCCAGCACGAAGAGCAGCCAAAGCGGCAACTCTACTTCTACTGAATCCGCCGCTTCTTCTACTTCTACCGACAGTGGGGCTGCTCCATTGTCTGTTTCCAAAGCTGTAGTTGGATTGTTGGGTGTATCTGTGATTGCCAGTTTGTTGAACTTTTAACTGCAAAAAGCCACTCTTATCTTCTAATCAAAAACTATGTGTAATGCCTTAATGTATAATAATCTCTTTTCTCTTATAAGCCCCATTCTGCCCGATCCCATGCATACTCTGCACCCTGTGCATCCTTAGGCAATAGATCGGTTGGGATAAATCCGTTTTTTTTTTTCGAGGGTTAGATGCGGCTCGGTTACCGTTTCCCTGGGCAACGGCGGCCAAAAACCATGCGCACCCAGATTTTCAGAGGTAACCGGGGCGACCAAAATACCTCTCTTACCCTGACGCCAAATGCGGTAAAGTAGTCCATGGTGGTGAACTAAGCGCCATGGCGATCTCTATACTTGGACGTGCCAAATTACCAAATTACGTTTGCTCTCGCGTCAAACTAGCGCTACTGACACACACACGACGGACGCCCGAGCCGCATAGATCAGCGGAGGCATCCCACAGGGAATATGAGAGCAGTGACCCCAGCGGTAAAAAGTTCGTGCCCCTTGCAGGAAATGATGATGCCCATCAGGGGCTTGTATCACCTATATGCACAATGATATAGCTGAATATACACCGCCTCGTCTGTTTACCAAATATATATACCCAGGCTAGTATCCTCAAACCCCTTATTTCCCTCAACACTCCTCATCATGTTATTCACAGTTATCGCATCTCTCGCTGCCATTGCCACTGCAACTCCGCTTGCAGCAGTTCAAGCACCAAGCTACAAGCTCACCGTCGACTCCAACGACGCGCCAGACCTCACTGGCCAGCATTTACAGGTCAATCCTGTGAATAACACTGGACTCTACACAGTCAAAGTAGGCAAGTCGGAAGAAAAGTCACCGTTCTACTTGAACGGAACTGTCCTCTATACCAAAGATGGAACTCAAACCCTATTTGCTCAAATTGACCAGCCGGTCCAAACTTTTGAAGCGTTAACGTTTAACAGCGTTGGCCCGCAAGGTGAAGCCAACTTTTACAAGGTCAAAAACGGCCAGTTGGTCTTCAAAGGCGCAAACACAATGGAATGGTTTGCATGTGGTGATGACAATCTCATCGCTTTGTATCCTTTGAACGCTCCACAGGAAGGATGTAAAGGTGTAAATATTACTGCTGAATCAAGCAATTAGATAAAAATACCCCATAAAAATTACATCTCTGGATTATATCTGGAGTTTCCCAACTAGAAATTTGTCCAGGCCCAAAGTATTTACACGCCCAAATTTCTTCCCTAAACACAAATGTCTTCGTTTGGACGCCTACCGGTGGAAATTCTCGAATTGGTTTTCGACTACCTACCATGGTCACAGCATGTATACATGCAGCTGGTCTGCAGAACATTCCGCGTTCTGCTGATGCGAAGCGTGTGGAAAGTCGTCCGAGTGGAGATCAAAACAAGAGTATCCAAGTGGCCAGCTAGACTACAACAGCCGCCAGACGGGGTTGGTCGGATTTTGGTGGACTGGAGAAGTATCCCGGTTATGGAAAAATGTGCAAGAGAGAATAAATTAACTAGGCAGTTTTCGAAAGTGGTTAAGTTGGAATTGCTGATTGAGCCGGACTTGTGGTGTGATATTCTAACATGGGAACACCGACAATTAAACCCATTGGCCAGTGATCCACCTTATCAACCGTTGGGGGTGCCAAACGGACCGCAACCCATTATACTCGCCGGTCCACGACTCGTGCCTATTGGTGCTCCTTTGATCAACTATATAATCCGTCGAATCAACCCCAAAATCCTCGACATTACCACCAGGAAGCCAACTTATACATTGTCCACCACCTGCACCGAGTTTAAGAAAAACTTGCCTGAGCAAGCCAAGTTGTTGGAAACGAGACTGGCTGACAAGCTCCCGGAAGCTCTTCTTAGTATCGACCTGTGTCAATATGGGATTGTAATGTTCACGCGGCTCATCCATGCGGCTGCCGTGGTCAAGCTGACGCCGCCGTCAAAGTATGAGAAGAAATTGTGGAACAGTGTCATGACTCAGTTGAGAACTATTAACCAAAACCAACTGCAGTCACTGACTGTGGGTGGCGTTGCGACGATTCGTGAGTGCACTTTTGAGCAAATGTTCGACCTGTCGCCGCACATCGCGCAGGTGATTTTTAAAACGCCACTGGGGGATTATAAGTCACTAGATAGCATCCGACCAACATTGGATATTTTGTATCTAACACCAAAAGCGATTAAAATACCGGTAATTCCAGCTAGAGTTTCAGCAGGAATGGTGACATTGGACTGTCGGTTACTGGGAAGCTCCAACTTGGCCAATGAAATCAATGCTGTGCATTTGGTGAGTCAGGTGCGAGACCTGCAGTGGATGGAACTACGGCACTTTTTAAACCCATTGGCCATTGAGGATATTGCAAAGTGGTATCCACGGTTGTCAACTCTGAGTTTGGTATATCCTCGCCAGTTGCAGTTTGAACCGCAGTTAGCGATGAACGAGGTGTTTGATCAACAACGCAACCTGGCGATTATCTGGCGAACTGTGTTGAGTTGTGGGTTTGTGGCGCTGAAACGGTTGGTTATTGACTATTTGATTCTATCCCGGCGGTCGCATCACGGCCGCAATTTGAAACTGGGGACGGTTGAAGAGTTTGTGGTGCTTGTTGAAGAAATCCAACGGCATGCAGATGAAGGTGGCGACGATGTCGCTGTCGGAGACAATTATTTTCGGATGGTTCGAACGATTGAACAAGCCGCCGTAACCACGTTTCCCAACATGGCAACGCTAACGGTGGCGATGCCGCATTTGGACCTTATTCAGGCGTTTCGGTTTCTAGGAAACCCGGGTATCCAAAGCACTAGTTTGCATGGGTATCGTTGGAAACTGCACGTTTCAGGTGATTTGCTGCGAGGGTTTTATAGAAGCTAGTGGGATAGACGAGTGTAGCTGGTTAATGATTAAAAAAACATGCATAAACGTAGAACAAAACCGTTGGATATAGAACCTATTACCGAGCATATGTCTCGGGCGCGCAAAACGAATAAAAAAATATGGTTAGATGCGGCGTGCGCGGCGTTTTTTGTTGCAAATATTGATGCTGTTTTGGGAAGTCTTGGATGCAAAAGACTATAAAACATTCTACAGCTCCTAGATGGTCTGAACAGAGTCAAGACGATTCAAAATGGAGCAAGTAACTCAAATGGACAAAATTTGCACCACAAGGTTGAAGCAGTGAAATTTTCACTTTACCAAATCCGGCGAGACGCCGGGGGGGGGGGGGGGGGGGGGGGGGGGGCGCTTTTTCTTTTCTTTCTTACTTGCGGCATGCATGAGAGTCGATTCTAAACCACACCTTTTAGCGAGTTTCACGATACTTAGTCTTACACAATAGTTCACCCCCAAAATTAAAACATCTGCAAACTGCGAAACAGCCGGTACAGCTAGGCAACTGCGATGCCGATCACAAAAGGTTTTGAGGTTCATGAGATTAAACGGCTTATCCTCAGGGGAAGCGTGCGCAGGGCCGAGTTGGGTTAGTTCAAATCCCGATTAGGTTAAGCGATTTCCAAATTAGACACAAACTTTGAGACTTTGTATCCGGATCCGGTCATTCCGTTGGGAGTCTTCCGGGTAACATTGCAAACATTCACGATCGATTTTGTTTGTGGGGGGATGACCAAATCGCGAAAAACAGAGCGAGATTTGCGAAAAATTTACACAAGACGGATCTCAGATTAGACAATGGATCGATTACCAAGTAGACGGAAGGAATGACATTTAGTACTAGTACTAACTAGGGAGGCTGGCAATTTTGTTGTTTCTCAGGTACTGGTAGGGGCTTGGTATTATAGAACAAAAACGTTCAATAACGAATGCACAAACATTCCAATGCATTAAGCGCTTTGCTTTTAAACTTTAATGTTACCAATAGAGTAAAGCAATCTTTAGCAATTAGGGTTGGGCTTGTTTTTGGGGGGAGAGTTGTAGAAACCAATATCAATCAACCAAGACCTTATAACCATGTGCTGCCAACACCACGATATATTCGCATTCTATAGCTATAGACACATCCATGGCTTAGGAAGTCAAGGGGCTACACGCTATGCAACACTACGTACGTAACGCCACGCCTACCAAGAAACACGCGCGCAGCAACCCAAGCCAAACTGCCGAGCCGATCGCTCAGTTCAAGAAAAGCAAACTTATCCCGTCCCAGCGCAGTGTCTGAGGGATGATTCAAATCTCATTCATTTCCTTGCTTTTTCAGTGTTTTGGACCACAAATCATGCCCCTTTTTTCTCGCTTTTTTTTCTTCTTCTTTTCTTCCTTATATTACTGAGTGAACCAACTTTTCCAACTTCTCTTTTCCTTTTCTTCCTCTTTCCTCACACTCTTTCGCTTTAGACGGTTCAGTTTGTTTTTGAAAAACATCTATTGTTTCACTCGTTCGTTCATTTTTTTCAACAAGGATATATATACCGTCTTATTGAACCTCATTTTCGAATTTGTGCAGATATTTCGTTTTTATCGACTTAAAAATACCCCTATTCTCAACTCCAGTCACTCTTTTATTATACCTACGCGATCTTTAGACTAGAATGAAATTCACTACAGTTACTGCTATTGCAGCCTCGATGGTTTCAATGGTTTGGGCCGACAACTGTCAATTCATTGAAGGTAACAACTATTGTAACAAGGTCAACTTGGTCAATTACAACCAAGTCGGTTTCTCTGGTTCTTACAACAAGGTGACCTCTTTCAACGACGATGGTTCTTGTTCTTCCACTTCTCAGTCCTTTTCTGGTTCATTGTCTCCATTGAATGAAGGATTGTCTGTTCATTTCAGAGGTCCAATCAAGTTGAAGCAATTTGCTGTTTACACCAAAGGTTCTGGTAACCAAAAGCGGCAAGCTCCTGAAGTTAATGTAGCTCAAAAGCGACATGCTCACCACGTTCACAAGCGAGAAGCTGAGCCAGTTTTTGAGACTCAATTTGTTCACGTTACCAAGACTATTTATGGTGATGATGGTCAAGCAACTACTGTTGCTGAACAACAACCAGCTGCATCTGCTGATGCACAAGGTAATGTCCAAGGAAATGCCAAGGCTCCATCTCCTGGAACATCTGCTGTTGCAACTTCTTTTGCAACCTCTACTGCTGCTAGCTCTGCCGAAGGGTTTTCTGCTGCTGCTTCTAGCCCTGTGGAAGAATCCTCTTCTGCTGTTGCTTCCAGCTCTGCTGCAGCTCCATCTTCTTCTTCCTCCTCTTCCTCTTCATCTGGCAGCGGCTGGTCCCGTTCTGCTTACTACAGCTCTGGATCATCTGCTGATGGTCTTGTGTTTATGAACAACAAAGGTGGTGGTGGATCTGGTGTTTTTGATACTTCATTTGGTAACTCCATCTCTTATGCCGCATCTGACGGTACTTCTTGTGCTTCCTCCCCACAAACTTTGGACGATGTTACTTTCAAATCCAACGAAGAATTCATGATCTTTTCTGATAAAAAGTGTTCTGGAAATGATTGTGGAGTCTACCGACCAGGTATTCCAGCTTACCATGGTTTCGAAGGTGATACCAAAATGTTTTTGTTCGAATTCTCCATGCCAAAGGATTCTGGAAACTCGTTTTCATTCAACCATGATATGCCAGCTGTTTGGTTTTTGAATTCTCAAATTCCACGAACTATTCAATACGGTCCAAAGGAATGTTCTTGTTGGTCTTCTGGTTGTGGTGAATTTGATGTGTTTGAAGTGTTGAACAGTGGTAACGAACGATTGACATCTCATTTGCACACTGGCCAAGGTTCCTCTGGTGGTCAATACGGTGGTGGTGGTACCCCAGATTTCTTTGAACGACCAACTTCTGGTACTCTACGAGCTGCTGTTGTGTTTGATGGTGACAAGGAACAAATTACTATTACCAAGGTTGACGGTAATTCTGACTTTGAATCTAGCTATTCTGACAGTGATGTTTCTGGATGGTCTAGTTCTATCTCTGCCAAGGCCAATGTTAAGATTGCTCAATAGAGAGATTCTTTTAGCGGACTTGTTTGGTTTTTGTTGAACTTTTTTTTTGGATTCTTATATAGTTCTATTTCATTTTTTTTTCTGTTTCTTTAGATTCTCCAGTTTGTGATTTATCAAATTGTATACCTTTTATTATTGTTTTTTCAGGGGAACTGGGTGAAAGTTCTCAAAAAAAGTTCCCAATTTAACATCAAAACGTTTTAACGCATCTTCGTTTCGAAGTTGCATGAATTAATTTGGAGCGACTGCGTTTAAATTGGTATGAACTATTTTTTTACGTGCCGACGTGTAGTATATTCGGCTAATGGTATTGTATCCATATGTAGGTACGCACGGGCTTGGTCCAAGAGTTGTCGTCAAAAAAAATAGAGCCACCAAGCCTATGTTATACACAGATCATTTTGTTTACACTGTGGATATACAGGGGCTGAATTTTTGAATGTTTTTTTTTTTTTTTTTTTGGTTCTCCCGATCTCTAGGGGGTAAAAGAGCAGCGGTTGATGCGTGTCCATCCATGGTTGAGTGATTTTTTTTTGCTATTGGTTGTTCCGCATATATCCTGACGATCGAACAGGTGCCGTGTTTATGCGAAAAGTGCTAAGCCGCCAAGTGCTATAGGAAAGTTCAAAAGGGGGTGGCCCATAGTGCATATACGTACGCTCAGAACAACAAAAAAAACGCGGGTGGCTGGCCCGCTTAGCTGTGCTGATTCGCACGTTTACATTGACGACGCACATCATTGGATCTACAGCTGCCCAGCTAACACATCCGCAATGTAAACATTTGGAAGTCGTCGCGCTTCAAAAGACTCGTACCAGCTTTTTGAAAAACCAAAAAGCGGGTAGCAGAACGGGAGGAGCCGCATTGTTTAATTTTTCCAAAGACGGCTGCTGGTACAGTTGCCACCGGTGTGGAATACTAGGAGCGCGTGGTTTGAGAGATGGTACGTGAAACGCCCCAAAATTTCGCCGTTTTTTTTTTGAGATTCTGGCAAACAGATGAGTTCGATACAGGTCAAAATCCTGGCCTTGGCGACCATGCTGTGTTTTAGGCATTTTATACCAGGAGGGCCGCCAAGCCGTTGAAATCGGCTGACAGTTGGGCGATTCCAATCGATTCTGAAGAGGTGTGTATGGCAAAATGAATATAAAGCCGCATACAAGACGCCTTTAAAATGCAATGCGGCTGCCGTAGTAAGCGACCCCAACAACAGCTTCACCAGACCAAAAAAACCGACGAATATTCTCCTGATACGTGTTTCCAGTTCAATATCTCGGCTGTCATGTTACATCCCTCGACATTAATACCATAAACAAGGTCTCACCTTTGTTTTTAATATTGCGGGGAGCTGTCTGGGTGGTTTCAACCAGCCGCACATCCAGCCGAAGAGCAACTTTCAATCCAAAACCTGTCTCGCGAATGACACAAAGATCTGGGAATATAATCCAGAACCCGCGGTACCCAGAATCGGCCGATATCTATGGCAAGAGGTCCAGACCAAAGTTTTTCCGAACCTGCTGACACCGACAGGCGACACCAACAGGCAAGTACACTACCTGGTTAACTGACATATAGCATGCAAAAATTCGGGATTCGAGATACAACCAGTTTATCCGAAACATGAAATCTGTTTATGAGGGAGGGCGTTTATTTCGAGGCGGCGTTCTCATATTTACACTTACTCGCGCGTACAATCCAGCACGGCTCGCGTGGACGCACTCTCTCCACACAAGCATCAGTCTCACAGCAATCAAATCCGATTTCAATGTCCGGAGAGGGCCTCTAGTGAGATGGCTGCAACAGCTGTATTACATACCAGGGACTTGGGCGTCGGTTGGTTTGTGTGAGGCAGTGATGGTGGATGGTGGCGATCTCTTGATTGCGGTTAGCGTGCTTGTGATCATGCAACGATTATGCAAGCCATCTCGGATAACAATATTGGCTGAAGACTGTATCGTATAGTTTGGACACTTGAATTAGCCAGAAACCACGGTTCAAATTGCCAGATTCGCTAATTAACAGTATATGTGGAGAAATTCGGTATTGGTTTTTTCGGTTTTTGTTTTGTGCGCACGCTCCAAATGCAGCAACATCGAGATGAGCAAAACCGCACGGAATCACAGCTGCAGAGGCTTTTCGTATATAAACACAAGTATCGCCTTTCTATTTCAAATCTTCATCTTTAAAACACTAAAATATGCATTCACAGCCAGACCCTCCACTATTTAAACTCCCCGTGGAGCTTATTCGGTCGATTCTAGACCATCTGGCTCTACCTGATAAGCTTTCTCTAGCGCTGACTTCACATGCTCTACACCACTTGGTCTCCGCAAATGTATGGGGGAACCTCCATCTTGATCTGTGCAAAGTGGTTTCGAAACCAAAAAAGGGTCTTTCCTGCTACCGAGGTACCTGGACTCAACAGAATCGCACCAGCAAACCTGGTAGCAAACCAAGAATCGCCGTCAACTTGGACAACGTCGAACAAGTGGTGAGCACGATCAAGGCGCAAAAATGCCGTCTTGTCCACACATTATCAGTCCACGTTGAACTGGAATCAATAGAGCAACAGTCAACGGATGTGCATTTATACCTGGAACGGTTGTTCAAGCTGCTGCCTCAGATCATGTCTGGGGTATCACGAGTCAAGTTCTTTTGCGGTGGAGAGCTGAGTAACAGCAAAAACGGCACGACTTTTTGCGGCGGTATGGACGCAACAAAGCTGGTGGACATGTTGCGGTATTATCAACATGCACAGTGGAGCGTCAAAGTCCAAGGGGTCGCCTGCCGCGTGTTTAGAGAACTGGTGCATTACAACATTCGATGTCTCCAGATCCGGTCGTTGTATGATGAACCTCCATGGGCCACGCTTCAATACATGTTTAGCTCGCAATCGCCAGTGCTTCCTTCGTCAGTGCAACAGTTTGGGATCGACGGGGCATTTGGTGCGGCGTGGAGCATGACCTATGACGCGATGGGGACCTTTTTTGCCGGCACCAGCGGTGCGGCGGCGGCACAGCTCCAACAACTGCATACTTCGCCGCCAATTGCGGATTTGCGTGTGTTTTCAAACCTGCCAATGACGACACAGAGCTTGTCGTTTTCGTACTACAAATCGCGTTCCACAATCTCCTCCCGGGTGTACCTGCCGCAGGTCACCGACTTGACGATATCCTGTGATACTTTGGAGTTTTTGGAATTTTTGGATATCAACCACTTGAAATCGTTGAAAATCACCGTGGCTCCAGGACTAAGTCAGTTGGTTCCATTTATCGCCAAGAACCAGCAACTCACCAGCTTGGTGTTGACGGCTGCTACGGCGCGGACAGTGATCCCGCCTGATTTGTTGCTATACAACCAGATCACCCATTTCGAAGCGAACCAGTACTTTTTCGACACGCTGCAACCACTCATGCAACCAAACAGGAGCGTCAGACGGTTGGTGATTTGTGTGTCGACGAATAAAGATACCGTGGCGTTGAGATGCATGAAATACGCGCTCAAAGTGTTCCCGAATCTGACCAGCATTCGAGTCACTGGACACACGACTGATTCTTGGATCGAGCATACAAACTGGGCTAAACTAGTCGGTGTTTCTAGAAAACCGTATGGTGGATTAAATGTGGACTTGTCCAAGTGTCAAAGGGCCTCTCAATCTACTCCGCCTACTCCGTCTACTCCTGTACATTAATAATAAGCATATTTTTTATTTTTTCTAAATCTTAATATTTAACAACGAAAATGGATACGACCCATTCTTGATCTTAAACGTTGAGATCAAAAAGCTAAATGCTACAAACACCACCACAATCAACGCATACACGGCGACAGATTGAGTGTTTGGGTTGGCCAGTTTAGGCACCTTGACGACCAACGAAATGGTACAAAACGCAAGAACCGCATACACCAACGCAATGATCTGAGTCTCCACACCAATCTGATTAGAATGACCTCCGACAAAATAAGTCGCACCACCGTGGCCATTGCTGACAATATATGGGGTTCTTCGAATCATGTTGAACATATGACCAGCAGTAAACATCAAAATCGAGACCAAAGTGACCGCAGTCCATACTTGTTTCTTTTGCAAAATCACCACAATATTCCGCCATGCCACTTTCAACACCCCGAGAGCCAACACTACAGTGCTAACCGACAAGGCAAATCGGTCCCATTTAAATGGCTCATGAATCGTCACCGGGAACCCAATCTGAGTCATATGTTGCAGCAATTGAGGCAATTGCACTTCAGACTGCGGGAATTGATACTGATCATACCCAACACCAGGCCGAATCGGCGCAGACTTTTCAGTTGGTTTATATGTCCATAGATTTGGCGCATGTGTAAGTTCCAACTTTTGATACGTCCCGGTGGAATGTGCGATATCAGCCACGGCGAAGTATAACCCGTCACCTTTTGGATGCTCGGCGTTCCAGCTATGTGCAACTTTTTCAAATGCTGGCCCAATGACTCGACAGAATTGGCACCCATATTGTGGTCCTTCCGCCGTCAACAGAACCATAATGGTATAATCCCGAGGACCACCGACAATTTGGTCAAAATTCTGGTCAGTCAACCGGATGATCCCATTGCTATTTTTCAGCTTGGAGAGCTTCTCAGCGTTGTATTCTGCAGCAAATGTTGCTGTCACGAATAGTAGTCCGCTCAACAACCAGCTGATCAACTTCATTTTTTGTCAAGAGTTTGTGAGTTGAGTTTACGTGTCGAGTTGATGATTTAAAGTTGCCGTGGGCGGTGCGGATTGGGAGTGGGAGGGAGGTTACCTACTGGGAAACTTGGGAATTTTTTTTTGCTCGCCGTGTGCGGCGCGATACTTTTTTTTTTTTTTTTTTGATTTATATCCATTTCGTAGCTACTCCAGGACTCATCTGTGGTGTTTTTCGTTTCAGGGAATCTGGTATAGGCCGCTTCCCTGGTATAAACACATCAGACTGGTGGAACTTGTACAACGACCTTACACCATCCACATTACAGTCATTCAAGTATATCACCGGTTCTGCTTCTTGCTGTAGAACAGTGCTACCATATTCTCTCAGTTTAATCTTAATTCTCTGGTTTGAACTACTCTTCAACTTCCATAACCGTTTCGCCCGTTGTTCCCGCATATGCTTCTGTCGATACTCATACAACCCGCCTTCCAACAACGGCACGTCTGTGACCTGTTTGACCCTCTGTCGCAGCTCTCTCTGAGCTTTGTGTTTCAACTGGGACTGTTTCTTGACCAGTTCCTGGGCTCGTTTGCGGCAACTCAGTAGCTTTGCCCGTTTGATAAACCCAGCACGGGTGTCCTTCATGGCCCATTCGGCAGGATAGACACCAGGGTAGTTGACAGCATACGCGGTGCGTAACCTGGCGAGTTCCGATGGTACTTCAGCTTCACGCAGCGATAGGTTGCGAAGCGCTGGAAGAACCCGTTTGTCCATTATAATTTGTATAGCTGGTGTGAAATGGGGAGATCTTTGTTCGCAGAATGGGTTCTTCTTTTATCTTATCGCGGGATAAATCGGGCGCGGGCGGTTGCCACTGTTCGTCACGTGCCGGATTTTTGCCTATGGCTGTATTTAAATCCACCGATTCACAATCGCTGTAGTTATGTATTCCGAACGCTGGAATCCAGCAATTAATTCAAGTCTCTCGCAGTTAATTCGATATCCTCAGACTGGAATTCAAAAGGTTTTATACAGTCTCTTGTCAATTCAAACTACTGAATTAAATAAGCGGGATCCTCGGATTGGGACGCGTAAACGCAAACCGCAAAACGCAAAACGCGCGTTCATTCTTTACTCTTCACTCATCATTAACATGTCATCTCTATCGCTAGAGCTTCCCGACAGCAGCATCACAAAGGATAACGAATTCAGCAGAGAACACGCCCAGTTCATCCAACAAGAATCATCCAAAATCTTACCGCCACAACTCATCCGATCGCGAGTATCACCATGGGGTGAAGGGTCACTATCATACATTACTGTCGACGCACTTGTAGATGTGGCCAACACCATCTTCGGCGCAGATAACTGGAAAACAGACGTTTTGAAGTTGAATACAGACTATTGTGAAAAGACTGGACCGTCCTGCTACAATATTGGAGTAAGCGCGCTGGTACGCGTCACGATCAAAGATGGAGCGCATCACGAAGATATTGGATTTGCATACACAGAAGAAACCACCACTACAGATAAACACAAGTTGGAAACACAAGTGCAAACTTGGGCAATTCAAGATGCAGTGAAAAGAACATTTCGTCAATTTGGAGAAGCACTTGGTAATTGCTTGTACCGCAAGGAACTGGGAGAAATGTTTAATGAGATGGAAAGTTAAAAGTCCACTGCAGCCTTTGGGAGCCCCCTTCCCGTCTCCCTCACAATTCACACAAAGACAAATGAGCACAATCAGCCACGACAAACTTCATATCGGTGGAATTCAAGTCCATGTCTACGGATTAAACAAAGTGCCAGCGAACAACAAACAAGTATTCGTCTTGTACTTTGCTCATGGACGATTAGGCAACTATACTGACACTGAAAAGTTGGCAGTATTGATGCTGCAGCAGCTTACAAACACTGCAAGCCCGATTATTGCAGTAACATTTGATATGAGGAATCATGGCAGTCGTATGCTGGATAATAAAGGGAATATGGATTGGAAGGAAGGAAACAGAAACCATGCAGTAGATATGGTTTCAACAATTGATGGATCTGCACAAGATTTTGAATTGGTGATGGATTACTTGCCCATGCATTTGTCATTTAGAGCTGACAAGTTTTGCAATATCATTTGTGGGGTATCTCTTGGTGGACATATTGCGTGGAGATTAGCAACCAAACGGGTATTAGTTGGATTGATTTCAATCATTGGATGTCCATATTTGAGACCATTGTTATTTGACCGGCTGCATACACAGCGGTTTAACGAGACAGGACAAGAGAATTTTTACTCAATGACATTATTAAACCAATTGCCTGAAGAACAATGGCCTCGGCAAATGACCAGATTGTTGACAGACGGAGACGATGCGGTGCGGACATTGCCAAGCAACCCTGAGATTGCTATAACCCTAGGCAAGCACGACCAGTTGGTACCTCCACGATATACACTCCAGTGGAGAGAAGATAATCAATGGCGTATGACTTCATCCCAACCCGTGGAGGTTTTTGAAGATGATTGTGGTCATGAATGCACTACCAAGATGGTAGAGTTTGCAGTGAAATGTGTGGATAAATGGGTCACAAAGTATAGTACCCCACAAGATAAATAATGAAAAATAAAAAAACTAAAACATGACAGGAATTAATATCATGGGGCATTTTTTTCACTCTAAACATAGTGTTTTGCGGAAACTGTTCCTAATCCAAGCCAGCTCCGGACAGTTCTCGTGAACACCAAATTCTTTGTCCTGCAGGAGAGAAAAGCCGAACATCGGACTGTGGGGAAATATACAGCTGCCCAATGTTTCAGCACGAGAATTCCCGGGCTCTTGTTTACAGTCGGCGCAAAAACTTTATCCCGGGCAATCACCGAGATAAAGATAAACTATCGTCAGAATAATAAAATATTATATGATAACATCAGACAGTCTCAAACAAGCGCGACGAAAACAAATCGGGGCTGAGTACGAGAGTACGAAACCCGAGTACTTTATCGCAAACATGGGTCAATTGTCGTGAGCTTATCGGGTTCCGCCGAAAAAGACTTCAAAACTTTAATACCTCGGAGGGCCACGCGATGAAGCCGCTCGAATCATTACATTTGCTTACATTTGATCGATGCCCGGTTGGGCTGCTTCCTTCTTTCCGGTTAGGGGTGGGCGGTTTGTCCCGAGAGGAATTCTCCAAATTCCCCACACTTTCAGCGCTTAATTATAATCACCATTTGCTTGTTGCGGTTAGTGGATTAAGGATTGGACATTTGAGACGCTGAGCATATACTACAATACAATAATCTACACTAAACTAGCGTAATGCTCTTGATCACAGCTTGTAACTACTGTAGCTATACCGCCGCATCGGACATGCACGTTCATTTCGGCTCTTGCCATTTCTCTCATAACACATCCACCATTTTCCCATAGTTCATCATCCAAGACATCACAAGTTTCTTTTCCCTTGTCGCAGCCCTCCCAAGACAACACAGATGCACACGCAGCACTTATGATATCTACGAAAATGTCACGGGTAAGTGCCCAAATTTGGAATTTACAAACTCAAGCTCCGATCTCTTCTCGTTGTGTTGCTACTACTACTGCTGCTACTAACAACAAGTATAAATACCACCATCTTCGCCAGCATTTTGGTTCTTTGATTTTATTTCATTCTCTATCATCTACTACTTCAAACTTTTTCAGAAAAAAAATGTCTCCTCCGGTAAATATCACAAAATTGCATCCTCAAGGTGTTGAACCACACCGAGAAATCGAAGAGGAACTTATGAACACTGCTCACATTGACTACGACCGAGTTCATATCCAACATAATCCTTCTGTTGCATCATTATACGAAGACGCTTTGGTTTTTGAAAGCGGTTCTGCTATTAACTCTACCGGCGCTTTGGTAGCTTCTTCTGGGAAGAAGACTGGCCGATCCCCAAAGGATAAGCGTATTGTTGATGAACCATCTTCTTCTGATAAGATTTGGTGGGGTCCAGTTAACAAGAAGCTTTCTCAGAATTCTTGGTTGATCAACCGTGAACGAGCTGTTGATTATCTTAATACTCGAAAGAGAATTTATGTCATTGATGCATATGCTGGCTGGGATCCAAAGTATCGATTAAAGGTTCGAGTTGTTTGTGCTCGTGCTTATCATGCATTGTTTATGAGAAATATGTTGATTCGACCAAGTGATGAAGAATTGGCAAACTTTGGTAAACCAGATTTTACCATTTACAATGCTGGTGCCTTCCCAGCTAATCGATACACTTCTGGCATGTCTTCTTCAACTTCTGTTGCTATTAATTTTAGTGAAATGGAAATGTTGATCTTGGGTACTGAATATGCCGGTGAAATGAAAAAGGGTATTTTCACTGTCATGTTTTATTTGATGCCGGTTAAGCATGATGTATTGACTTTGCATTCTTCTGCTAATGAAGGTAAAGAAGGTGATGTTACTGTCTTCTTTGGCTTGTCTGGTACTGGTAAGACTACGTTGTCTGCTGATCCAAATCGATTGTTGATTGGTGATGATGAACATTGTTGGTCTGATGATGGTGTTTTCAATATCGAAGGTGGTTGCTACGCCAAGTGTGTTGGTTTGTCCGCTGAAAAAGAACCAGATATTTTTAACTCTATTCGATTCGGGTCTGTTTTGGAAAACGTTGTGTTTGATCCAGAATCTCGTGTCGTTGATTATGAAGATACTACCTTGACGGAAAACACTCGATGTTCTTATCCAATTGAATTCATTCCAAATGCCAAGGTTCCATGTTTGACACCAAACCACCCAACTAATATCATTTTGTTGACCTGTGATGCTCGAGGTGTTATTCCACCAATTTCCAAGTTGACTAATGAACAAGTCATGTATCATTTCATTTCTGGTTACACTTCCAAGATGGCTGGTACCGAAGAAGGTGTTACTGAACCACAAGCCACTTTCTCTGCATGTTTCGGTCAACCATTTTTGGCTTTGCATCCAATGCAATACGCTCAAATGTTGTCTGATAAGATTTCTCAACACAAGGCTAATGCTTGGTTGTTGAATACTGGTTGGACTGGTGCTTCTGTTACCAAAGGTGGTAATCGATGTCCATTGAAATATACTCGAGCCATTTTGGATTCTATTCACTCTGGTGAGTTGGCCAAGGTTGAATATGAATCTTTTGAAACTTTCAACTTGCAAGTTCCAAAGACTTGTGCAGGAGTTCCAAGTGAGTTGTTGAATCCAGCTAATGCTTGGAAATTGGGTCTAGATGATTTCAAGGAAGAAGTTGGTAAGCTTGCTGGGTTGTTTACTGAAAACTTTGAAACATACAAGGAAGGTTGTTCACCTGAAGTGGTCGCTGCTGGTCCACAGGTTTAAGTTATTGAGTAATAAAAAAAAAGAAACAGCTATGAAAATAGATGTAATATGCAAAAAAGGAATAAAAAAAATAAAATGCAATTGTTAAAAAAGAAAAAAAATTGTGATATTTGTAGTACGGGTTTTACAAAGCCGCATGTAAAGCGGCATCGGATGAGTTGAGAGGGCTTTTGAAAATGTACTGTTTTTATTATTTCTGCTTGCTATTAGCTGCGGCTAGTTTTTTTTTACAAATGACGCAGCTAAACCAGGATACTCATTGTTTGCGGTCAACAAATGCCGCAATAACCTTTTCAGCATAGCAACCGCGGGACCAGCCCGGTGGCGACCGATGATCAGAGGTAGCCTAAGCCGAGAATTCATCCATAGTTGGATGACTTTGGCCACGAGATGATGTATCACAAGAAGAGTTAAAATATAATATCGAATAAAATAATCCAATAATACATCAGCTCACCAAAAGGCCACCTCTACTTCTTCTCGCTTGTCGCTTCTCCTATTCCGTCGCTCCGGGAACAAAGAAACGCACGCACCGTTTCTCCCTTTTATTTTTTAAATTTTATTTTTTTTTTCCCCCCGAAAATTACAAGGAAAAATTAATACACATCCCAGCCAGCGCTTAAGCCAGAGCTTTTCTTCCTTTTAACTTTTTCGACAACAGCAGAAATATAAATAAAAAAGCCTTCATTCATTCAGACAGGACTTTTTTTTTTTTCTTTAGTAATACTTGTTCTAATCAATCAATCACACGAACAACTTAATTTACAATGCTCAAGTGGGTCCAAGGAAGGTATGTATTACAACTGTGGCGTGTCTCAGGAAACCAGAAAACTAACTTAAAAAAAAGTGTATCCGCAATCACCGGGGCTGCAGAACCAATCTATGGTAAAGAAGCGTTCAGATCGGTTGCCGATACTGTACAGGATATCAATCCTTATGGTGAATTAACCAAAGATGACTTGGAATGGAGAGCTCCTTGGTCATCGCATGTTGAAACCCAGACTTTTTATTTCACTTCAACTGAGACTGGTCATTATGGTTTTTTTCAAGTGATCCATTCCAATCCAGTTGGATTGCATTTCACCGCTCAATTCACTTGTTTGATTCGACACAATGACAAACCAGAAGAAAATGTATGGACGTCAACGAATTTGGAAGGATTTGAAGCCAAGGGTACGAGTTTCACTGCTGAAGGTTGCTCTATTTTGCTCAACGAAGCTGGTGATGAATATACCATTACTTCTGTGGTAAATGAAGAATCTCTAATTGAAGTCAAGGTCAAGCGACAATCTGAAGGGTTCAAGATTGGTAAAGATGGTTGTAGTTATTATGGAGAAGATCTTGAAAATCCATGGGGGTCTATGCGTCATGTGTTTTGGCCAAGAGCTAGTACCAGTGGCAAATTGGTGGTTAAAGGTAACGAAGTTCAACTAAACTCGGAATCAACCAAATCAATGTATGTCATGGCATTGCAAGGAATGAAACCACATCACGCTGCTTCTCGATGGAACTTTTTGAACTTTCAAGGTCCAACCTTGTCATGTGTGGTTATGGAATTCACAACGCCAGCCTCGTATGGATCTCAAACAGTGTCGATTGGTGGGATTACCAAAGATGACAAGCTGATTGCTACTAGTGCAAATGTTACAGTTACTCATAAAGATGCTGAAGAAGATGATGTTGGATGGCCAAAACCAAAGAAGATTGAATTTGATCTAGCTGGTCCAAAGATTGAATCAAAGTCGGGTGAAGCTACAGTCAAGGCAAATCTTACTGCAGATTTGGATCGATTAGTTGATCGAGTTGACGTTATGGCGGAGATTCCTGCATTTTTGAAAAAAGTGGCGGCTGGTGTATCAGGAGCAAAGCCGTACATTTATCAATTCTCCAACCCCATGACTATGAAATTGGAATTGGATGGCGAGACTTTTACAGAGCAGAGTGAATCTTTTAATGAAGCTACTTTTATCTCATAGGATTTTTGCTGATTTTTTTTTCTCTCTCTCTCTTTTTTTTTTTTTTTTTCCTTCCTTTTTCTATAGTTCTTTCTCTTCCATTAATTAATTATTATAATACAGCACTCATCATGGAATAACTAGATATCACTAGGAACAGAATCTGAATTAACCCCCATACAAAAGGAATCCAAGTTGATACACCTAACAGACCAGCTTTATAAATCGTACCAATCATCAACCCAGTTATCGAGCCACCCAACAAGGCTTGAAAACCAGCCACCACGGCATATACAACAAAGATCCACAAGCCACCAACAAATTTACGGTGGTGCATCAACACAGCAAGACATGCCGCACACATGTGGAAACATAGCGAAAAGATAAACGTCCAGAATAACGTGAACCTCCACACGTCACCGGAATAGTATAAAAAACTCAACCGATAGGCATCGTTGGAGCCTCCGAGTGGGAAATGAAGCGACGGGAAAGGAGGTACAGTGTATCCAACTGGAACGTTGTTCCCGACGACAACTATCGAGCTAAACCTGGTGTTTTTGTTAGATGGAGTTTATGAGTGCTTGTACATACATAGCAACATGTGGGCACTGTTATATATTTGTTGTCTTCGTTGAGTAGAAAAAAAAAAAAAAATTCAGTAAAACCTCCAGTTGTCAGATGATGATGGAATTATGTGGCGCGCGGTGGTTTCATATCTCCATATCTTTTATCGGCCATATCTTTTTTTTTTTTTTTTTTTTTTTTTGTTCCTTCTTTATCTCTACCCCTAAAGGGATTGGTAACAAATGATAGACCAAATCCTTCCCGATGAAATATGGTTGGCGATTTTTGCGTACTTGGACATTCCAGATATCCATTCGTGTATATTTGTGAACCGGCATTTCCACTCTCTAGCGTTGGACCGACAGCTATTGCATACGCGGTTGCGGCGCACAGCCGAATGGTTGGCGTCTTCAGAATGTTGCGACCGACCATCCACGATAGAACTGTACCATCAGCGGGTTTTAGTATCGCCATCAATGCTGAGTCCGGAGTGTAGGCCGGCGCATATTCAGCTCATGTTGACGCTTTCAAGGTGTATGAAACGGGATAATGTCAATAAATTACTGGCGCAGAGGCCGTCCAGGCAGCAACTGGTGCAACGAGGTGTGTTGGTCCAGCCGGCTCCTGGGGCTCCTTTACAGCAGCCGATTGTGGCCTGTGGTGCAAGAAGACTGGAAAGACAAAAAGTCAGGGATAAAATCGAGCGGTTTTTGGAAGGTGACGATCGACCAAGTCTGCAAACCGCGATTAAACGAGGCATTGTAAAACAAGACGACCAGGAACAGATTCCAGTTAGAACTCTGACTAGAATGTTTGCTTATTGGACATCTCCTTCGACAAAAGTGAGTCCGATTATCAAATCTCATCCAGCTCCTACGCGTGCAATGGTTTACAAAATGCGCAAACAGTTTGAATGTGAACCGATAGAACAACCATCATCTTCATCTCCTTCTCCACTCAAACTTCGTCGCCGGCCATTAGTAAAACAACGGACTGGAATCTCATTTGGAGCTGTTGCAACTCTAAGACAACGGTTTGTGCAATTAACTATTTGAAATAATAATATCTTCTGTTTTTTTTTTGACGTAACTTTAAAACTACCATTCTTCTTCTTCCTCTTCTTCCACCTTACCCAATCCAGTCTTCTTCAACAACTTGTCGATTCCCTTCATGGTCCAAATCTGTTGCTCAATCTTTCCATCTTCAGTCGAAGGAGCCTTGACAGTTGCAAATTCCAACTTTTCACTCGTCAATGTGGTGCTATCCATAGTCTTGGACAAAACCTTCATTGCCAATTCACATGCTTGTTCCAAGTTCATATCTTCTTTATAATCCTGTTTCAACAAAGTTTGAGCTGATGCGTTATTTGCCCCAACTGATGTGGCTTTCCAACCGCTATAGTTCCCTGAAGGGTTTGATGTAAACAATTGGAATCCATTAACGTCATCATGGCCTGCATAAATAAACGACACACCAAATGGACGTAACCCACCATGTTGAGTATATGATTGTTTGGCGTCACACAAAGTTCGTACAAGCACTTCACACGGAATCTGTTCAGAGTATTCCTTTAGATAGTTTTGAGCATGTTGTCGCGAATAATTGACCAAGATTGAAGCATCGGAATCAATACCTGCTACTGCTGCAATCATATTGTCGTTAATAGTATACATTTTCTCGGCGCTGATGTCTTGTTCAAGTAGCTTACTGGTAACTTTTTTTTCAGCAGCTAGAACAATCCCATCGGTGGCCAAAATGCCAATAGCAGTACCAGCGTGAGAGATTGCTTCCAAAGCGTATTCGACCTAAAAGCATGTTAGTTTATGGGATCATGATCAATTGACCAACTTACTTGATAAAGACGCCCTTCTGGCGAAAAGATTGTCGTTCGTGAATCGTATCGTCTGCTTCCCATGTTGGTGGCGTTTTGTGTGTTGTGAAGATGAAATGGATTTTTGAAATGGGATCTCTTTTCACCTCCCAACGATTTCTCCGATCTTTAAGACTTTTTTTTTTTTTTTCCCACAATGACCTCGTTACCCGACGGCTGGTCTCAGCATTTAGCACCGACAGGTCATTATTATTATTTTAATAAAAGTACCGGAGAAAGTTCGTATGACAGACCTGTTGAGAAGAAGGAGAGTAGGAAACGGGGGAGAAATGACGGAACAGGGGCGAAGAAGAAGAAGCCTCAAGATCGACCCAAATTGAAAATCCCGGTGGTGGATAATTGGGTCTTGGTGGTTTGTAAAAGTGGGAAACGGTTTCTACATGATATAGAGACAAAAGAGAGTGTGTGGAGAGGACCGGATAACGTACAGAAAGCAGTGGAGGATTTGGATCGTGATATGATTGTGGGGTTGATTGCAAAGGCGCGGGGATTGAAAATTGCGGATAAAAAAGTGGTGGAAGAACAACCTGTAGAAGAACAACAACAACAACAACAACAAGAACAAGAGCAGCCAATTGTGGACTACGAAAGTAGTGAAAGCGATGACGCCAAAGAACAGATATCAAGCGACGGGGAAGAAGTCGAGTTTGAATCAGACTCTGAAGATGACGATCTCGCGCCGGAGGAAAAACAACGTCAATTCCACCAAATGCTTGACGATTTAAAAGCCGACCCTTACAGCACATGGGACATTCAGCTTGACCGGATCGTCGCAGCCGGTGATGAAAGGTACGATGTGTACGAATCCAATAAAGACCGCCGAGAAGCGTTTGACCGATGGAGCGCCGCACAATTGCAGATTCTTGCGCGGCGGCCCAAACCACAAAGTTCTGACCCGGTTGTATCGTTTTTGCAGTTTGTTGCACACACATACAACCCGAAAAAGCACCAATTCTATCTCGATTTCAAACGCAAACTGCGCAAAGAACCAGCGTTTGCTTCGAGTAAACTCACCGACAAGGAAAAAGAACAACTATTCCGCAAGTTCACCCAGCTGAAAAAGCTGTCGCCACAAGAACAAACAGAGGCGAAAAAACAAGTAGCATCAGGCGATGATCAAAACCCTGCATCTTATCTATAATTACATATATATGAGTCTAATTTATTTCCGGTTACCGTATTTGTTAGCGCGGTGGGTCCACCAAAGCTGGCGTTGATTCTCCAGGTAGTTAAACCCATCATCTTCCTCAGTATCCGGTTTTTCTTCTTCTTCAGCCTGGTCCAATCGAACCACCAACTCTTTGCCCAACTTGTCGACATTTTCCACGCCGATTCTATACCGTCCACCAAGCACCAGGTCCTTTGTGACCAGTTCTCTTGTTCGACCGAGAGATTCAATCGCACTGACCCGGTCGGCCGTCTCATCCACCAGCTCATCAAACCCTTCCACTGCAGCAATCTCATGGAACCCTTGCATCATCGGCACACTATCCGCCTTGACCATGGAGTTAGAGTCAATGGTGAAAATGTTCAGATTGTCGTACGCTTGGATGTAATCTGGCCGCGTCATGATTTGCCGGGCTCGCCAGAGCGGGATTTTCGGCACATGATGGTCAGCGGTGGCCAATTCATTCGGAGTTTTGCCCTCTAACCGTTGATTGCGGTCGATCTTGACCATTTCACGGACCAGGAACATCGCCGAGGTGGAAAACTTGCCGGATTCCATCACATCATCGTCCATTTCTTCGCCAAGCAGCCCACATTGGTTCAAAAACCACGTTTTTTCCTTATCAATCAGCTGATGACACGCTTCAAGCATGTCGTTTTTCGACGCCACGGCCGCGATATGCTGCGGCCGCCCGCCGATTAGGTTATACACCTCGTTGGCCATCTTGGTAGGCAACTGCTCGCCGTTATACCCGCGTCTGGCTCGCGTTAGCGCCATGACGGCCTGAGTCCGCGACAGGTCGGCCACGCTGATCACATCCAACCGGGTGCCCAGCCGCTTGAGCCGCTCGTACAGCCAGTAGTCGTCCGAGTTGAACACAATAGTGGCCAGCCCTGCACCGGATAACGCTTCTGCCTTTTGTTGCAGCAATTCAACCAAGTTCTGTCCTTCTTCATTATCACGGAACAAATGCGCGTTGTTAATCACCAAGATCAACGGCCGCGAATGCTTCTTCCGCTGCCGCATTGCTACCACTTCTAACCGATTGAACGCCCGTTCAATATCCAACAATGCAGTGGTATCTCTCGGCCCTCGGATCGAAAATAGAGCCCCCAAGTAGTCCTCATGGAACGCGAAATCCAATGCTTTACCTAACCGAATCCGGAAAATCTCCGGATCCGCATGGGCATCAAGAAATGTACAATTCTCCCCACCGACTTTCCTCATGGCTTCCAGAATCATTGAAGTCTTTCCGGTACCCTTTTCGCCAATCAATAGGTAATACCGCCCGACAAGTTCCCCGGAAATGATACTGTCGATTGTACTCTGGTGTTCCCGAACAACCCATCCACTGTCCTCTTTCTGCTTTGTACGACTATGCATTGTCAATTCGAACGCCGGGTCGCCGCGCTTAAAAGCGTTTTCCATCTTGTTCAATGCATGCCAATGGTACCCTCGGTGATACGCCAGCCCAGCAAGACCCAGACATGCCAACGAAGCGACCATGATCCCGGCGGTTTCCATACATTTGATAAAGATTTCCCCGCCGCTTCTTTCATCCTTCTTCTGTCCTCCCCCAGATCGCCCCTTTCCTTGACCTTTAGCTTTAGCTTTCGCGTCAGCTTCATGCTCATCCATTGCGTTCTCCTCGGCTGGATTGTCCACAGGGAATGGATTAGGAAACCCCGGGAACGGATTCGCTCCCACAGCTCGACTAACATGGAACGATCGAGACCGGAATACAGATCCAATCGCAGTTCCCATTGAAGGGCTTGCTATCCTTCGAATGTGTCGTGTCAGCATTCTACTGACCTAGGATTTGTGTCGCTGGTTTGAGAAGTGGGCAGTACAAAAAAAAAAAAAAAAAAAAAGGGGCGGTATTTTTCAAACAGATATGAGCCCGCGAACCAGATCAACGAATCAAAAAAAACAAAACAATAAAAACCATACACATTTATTTACAACTTTACACCAGTATGGATCGCAGCGACTCCAAAGGTCAAATTCTCATACCCTTTATTTACCAAAGTAAACCCAGCCTTTTCAATCATCCCAGCAAATTCATCTTGACTTGGGAATTTCCGGATACTCTCTACCAAATACTGATAAGAATCATGGTCGCCAATCAACACCTGGCCCATCACTGGAATCACATTGAACGAATAAGTATCGTAAACTTGACTTAGCAATGGATTCCCCACTTTACTAAACTCCAAACATGCAAACACTCCGCCTGGCTTTAACACTCGGTACGCAGTATCCAACGCCTTTTGAACATTGGTGAAATTTCGAATCCCAAACGCAACTGTATACATATCTTGAGATTCATCTTCAATCGCATCCAAAGTTTCTGCATTTTGCACCTTAAAACTCAACCGTTGTGGGTCGACCCCTTGATAAGTATCCTGAGTCTTGGACCGCAACTCTCCCTCAGCAAGCATCTCCGGGTTGATATCAACAATATTCATCACCGAATCCCGGTCTCCATGTTGCCGAAGAGCATGATCCATGATTCGGAATGCCACATCTCCGGTACCACCTGCAACGTCCAAAAACGACAATGGCTTCCCTCCTGCTCGTCTACCTGGGTCCAATTTCCCTACAAAATGGTCCTTCCATAGTCGATGGACCCCCATGGACATGGCGTCGTTCATATAGTCGTAGTTCGCCGCAACGTTACTAAACACGCTCTTCACCATAGCTTCTTTAGCTTCTTCAGGGACAGTTTGGAACCCAAAATGGGTATCTTTGGCGCGAATCGCGCTTGTACTGAATTGTCGCGCCACTCGTCGAAACATGGTGTATAGCGTGTGGTGGTGAACGGAATTGGTTGGTTGTTTTTTTTTTTTTTTTGGTGGGAGAAAATTTATTAAACTACTAAATAGGCCTATTCTCCAACGCTATACTCTTTGTCATATTATTAACCTTGTAAATCCCCACCAATTGCTTCGCCAACTCAAACATATTGTTTCGCAACGAAATAACAATAAACTGCCCATTCTTGGTCCGCTCGTTGATATAAGTCGCAACAATCGACACATTTCGGAAATCCAATGCGGCGTCAATCTCATCCATCACATACAGCGGAGTAGGTTTATAATGATGCAAAGCAAACACCAATGCCAGAGAACTCAAAGTCTTTTCACCACCAGACAAATTACCAATGTTTCGCCAACTCTTCTTTGGTGGCATGACACTGAAAATGATCCCTTCGCTAAATGGATCAAGAGAATCAACCAATTCCAGCTCGGCGTTCCCTCCCATGGTAATCATTTGATACATTTCTTTCAACTTCATTGAAATGGTATTAAACCCCGTCATAAATTCGTCAAGTCGTTTCTGTTTAAGATCATCACATAGTTTCTTGACTGCGTCTCGACGAGTAATTGCGTCATTCAACGACGTTTTACGTTCTTGGAACTCTCCAACACGTCGTCGATAATCCTTCAACACTTGCATATCAATCTTGGCGTCATGATTCAATTCTTCCAGATGGTTAATCTCTCGTTTCATGTCTTTCTTGTCCAAGTCACTGAGTTCATCCCCAGAGTATTCAAACAATTCCTGAGCTTCCTCCTCTTCGCTCAATTCCGTCAAATCATGCAATTTCAGCCCACGTAGTTGATCCTCGTACGATTTCTTTGACGACTGATCCTCTTTTACCGACTTTTGATGCTGTTCAATCGTATTACGAATCTCAATCTCCACTGACCTTACCGAGTCGATTTGACGTTGTCTATCTTCCAATTCACTCTTCAGCTCATCCAGTCGTTCTTGTTTTTCCATCACAGTTTCGTTAAATTTGCCAGATTCTTCATCCATACCAGCAATTCTGCTACCCATTTCCTTCAAAGAACCAGTCAATTGTTCTACATCTTGTTCACTCTCCGAAATGTCCTTTTCAGCATTATCAATAGCACGCGTCTGCTTTTTCACCTCATTCTCAGCTTTAGTCCGCTCCATAACACCCTTGGATAATCGACTTCGATGCAACTCCATTTGCTGCTTGATACTGTCGACTTTGGATTTTTGCATTCTAAGCCGCACACCACCAGCATCCATAATCTTTTCATGCAAATCAGCAATCTTTTGTTCCAAATCCTGAGTTTCGCTCTTCAAACCTTCAAGTTCCTTTTCTCGTTTTGAGACAACTTGTTTGGCTTCTTTCAACTCTTTGGTAACCGATCCATCTGATTGTGATTGCTCTTTTTCAACCTCGGAATACTGTCGTTGTGCTTCTTTCAATTCAGCTTCAAGCGCTTGTAATTCCATCTGGGCTTTGGAAATATCCAGTTCAATTGTAGGTCTCTCATCTTGAAACTCTTGTAAAGCAGTTTCCATAGTCTCATATTGTTTCGAAGCAGTAGCGACTTTTTCTTCATACTTGGTCATATACTCTTCCATCTCAATAACAGTTTGTTCAGACACTTGAGATTTCAGCTGATCTTTCATGGCTCCAGACTTGACGCTATTACCACCACCACTCATTGTACCAGCAATATCAACCAGTGTACCTCCAAGAGTAACAACTCGCCATCTCTTTTTGCCATATGCAATACGTCTTGCTTGTTCGTCATCCTTTGCAACAAGCGTATCACTCAACACGCTGTAAAAAGCCGGCAGAAACTTATCATCCTTTGGAGTGATCAAATCAAACAACCGAGGAACATTTTCTGGGGTTTGGATCTGGCTCAAATCTCGTTTTGGTAACCGATTCATCAAGATAAACTTGGCACGTCCGAGATTGTTTTTTCTCAAATATTCCACACATTGTTGGCCGGTTTCCACAGTCTCGACCATGATATTATCCAGTGCAGGACAAGCTGTACTAATCGCAACATCGTATTTCTGGTCAATTGTGCCCAATCCACCTAACCTGCCGTGGAATCCTTCAATTCTTCCAGACTCACTCAGCTTGGTCAAACTGGCCAACACCTTGTTCTGGGTCTTGATATCTTGTTGCGATTCCTTTGCAGTCGCCAGCTTTTGCCGCATCCCGGATAATTTCTGTTTCATATGGCTGAACCCCTCGTTAGCCTGGGTGATCTCTTTTTCTCCAAGTTCAATCTGCTCAGTGGTATGGGTCAGTTTTGTTTGTAGTTCATCCACTTCTTTTTTCTTGTCTCGTCCATTGACTCGAATCGACTCGATCCTGGATTCCGCTTTGGACAATGCCTCCCCAGCGGTATCAGCACGTTCTTGGAGCATATCCACCTGGGATTGTGCCACGGCAATCTCAGATTCCTTGGCGCTGATCTTAGTTCGCCATGGTTCGAGTAATCTTTGCGTTTGCTCGATTTCATCTGTAAAACCCTGGGTCTTGTCTTTTAGTTCATCTTGAATAGATTCAAGTCGAGCAGACTCCTTTTTCAGCGACACTGCGAGTTCTTCCAGTTGAGAATTCAAAGATTCAGACTCTTCAGCATAATTGTCCAACCAAGACTGCGATTCAGTACGCAAGTGCGAAGCAGATCCAATTGTCTTTTCCAGCTTTTTCCGTTTGTTATCCAGGTGTTTCTTCTTTTCTTCAATCTGCACTTTCTCAACTTCAAGTTTTGACAATTTCTTGGCCGCGTCTTGAGCTTGCTTCTTGACAACATCCAGCTCTTTTGACTGGATTTTAAGCTGTTGAGCGAGTTCCAGGACTTGATCTTTGTTCTCTGTAGTTTGTTCCAGCTCTTGTTTCAGCTTGGTCTGTTGTTCCTCGATCACTTTTATACTAAGCTCGATTCTGCTAGTGCATAAATACCGATACAACTGCCACAATGCAGACCGTTTCATGGTGAGTTCGTTTTCAATCTGCAGGAACTTTAAAATCTCATTCTTTTGCCCTTCAAGAGCGCCCAGTTCCTTCTCCACGATATTCAACCGGCTTGTCTTTTCCTGACAATCTTCGTTTAACGTTTCAACCTCGGTCTGGGCATCTTCAATCGATTTCTTGTAGTCACTAGTTCCAATGATATCTTCAAGATACTCCAATAGACCGTCATCATTGTCATTCTCGGCTTTGGCTTTCATCTGTGCGATACTCTCGACTTCACCTTGCAAAATCAAGAACCGTTTATGATCGAGATCAATCCCACGCTCCTTTAACAAACTGGTAACTTCAGTAAACGTACTATCAGTTTCATTAATGGTGTACTTTGAACTGTTGTTTTTGAATGCCTTTCGCGAAACCACCAATTGTGTATCCGGTACCACAGTTGTGGTACCATCTTCGTTATCCTTGACATCTTCGAAATGCACTTCCACAGAACACATTGTAGGCGGTGGGACAATGCCCGTTGAGGAATGGATCAACGATGAGATTTTACCTTGTCGCATCTTGGACGCTCTAAATCCGAAAACAAACAGTAACGAGTCAATCACGTTTGATTTCCCTGATCCGTTTGGCCCAACAACTGCTGAAAATGACTATTTCTTTTGTTAGTTCTATTCCGCATAGTTCCAAAACATACACTGTGAAATGGACCAATTTCCTGTCTTCCGGCATAACTCTTAAAGTTATTCAACACTAGCTTTGCAATAACCAACCGCTGTTTTGGCGGCGGAGGCAACTCCGGCATGTGCTGCATCTTTGTTGGCGATGACACCAGTGACGTTCGTCCACTGGCTGATCTGTTTGTCATTATAGGTGTATCTGGGTATGCTGCCAAATCTGGCTTCTTTGCGCTATCTAGCTTGATGTTTTGTAATCCTGTTACCACATTGTTGATGTTGTCGCGTTGTGTAATATCAGCCAATGGTTTTGACGGAGTTATTGGAGCTGCATCTGCAGCTGTAGCGGATGATTCGTGATCTGTAACCGGCTCTAATCCAAGGACTTCGATTTTTGACGTACTCGTCGCGTCATCGGCGTCGTCCTCGTCCTCGTCTTGATCAACTTCCGTGGTTGTTGCAAAACTGGCATCTGGTTCAACATCACGAGGCACATTGTTATTTTCTATAACCGGTTCTGTTTTGAGCTCTGAAGCTTCGGCGGCAGCAGCGGATCGTCTCGTTACTCTTGCCATTTAGAAATCGCGTAAATTGTGTTTTGTTGTGTGTACGTGAAAAGGAAAACAAAAAAAGGAAAACAAAAACGCGTTGATCGAAATCTTCCCGCGAACAAAAACCGGTGCGAGCGCGCGCATCGGTAATCCAGGAAACAATGCTAGGCTATGTATAAGAGGGGCACGAGATTACAAACAAACTCTGGGAAATATTGAATAGGAAAAAACCTGGGGGGTATCGGACCTACTTGGAAGTGTTTGATAATCAGATCTTGATCTCCTATGTACGCGCCGCGTGCGGCTGGTTTTTGGTGGTCTCATTTTGAGTTTCTCAAAAGGACAAATAAGGCCAAAACGGATTTTAAATAATGTTGATTAACTATAATAAAATTAAAAATGCATGAATCATACGATAGGTCTATGCCCATTGGTCACAGCTATCTCAGTCAACAATGTAACCCAAACCCACCCAGATGCAATAGCAGTACAGCCAAGTATTAAATTCGAATGCATATACTTTTGCTTTTGCTTTTTATCGTCATAAATGGACTTTAATGCTGTATAATTCAATAAAACTCCTCCAGATAGTACCAATAGATCAATCATCCGCTCAACAGCTATCGACTGCGGACGAGGAATCAATAAAAATACATGCTCCCAGAAACTCGGCACCAACAGCGCACCAGCCAATAACCCGTAAATAAATAGAACTTCCCTAACCAGCATCAAAATGTCACCATATCTTTTAACCAAAATAAATACAGGACGACAGGATGTCCACCAACAAACAAAAAACAAAAATTATTTTAAAGTGAAAACTTGGTTTAACCCATGTGGGCATAGCCCTATTTATACATCGACCACGTTTTTTTCGCGGGCCTTGAACAGAGCAGCTTAGTTGCGCTCATTATGAGACATTGGATTTCACTTTTTTTAAAAAAAAAATAAAAGGCTCGGCATACCTGGCCAGCCAGCATTAGTAATCCTGCATTGGTTTTTTATATGACCTTTTCTTCTATCTGCACTATAAAGACATTGTAGTATCAATATAAACATCAAAATGTCCTTCCAAGGTATCCGGCTCAGGATACTCATCATCAGGAATTTGGTCAACTTCCTTGCGATTGAATCGGTGTAATCGTTGATTGCTCAAGATTAATCGTCCCTCATGTGCCAAGTTTTTGGCTGGATATACCACTAATCGCCCAGGCGTTATACGAGCAGAGCGATTTTCATACATTTCCGCTGCAAGTTCCCATAACCGCTGGATTTGTTCTGGTTTTGTGTTTGGATGGTTTCCCAAAGCTTGTTCTTCAAAAGTTCTTGCATGAGTGATTGAATTGATGAGCATGGTCCGTTGAATGTCTTTAGGAACAGTGTCAGCAATCATATATCGGATCATATGAAGCATTTGAAATGCATAATTAGATTGACCAGATCCGTGGAACTGCAGACAATCCATTGAAATGGCCCGCTTCAATAATCCTACATCGGCAACGTTAATTGCATGTTTTAGCACAAAATAGACTTCAGAATGTCGCAGAAACAGATAATGTGCTTGAATCTCTTGGTCACCGTGAAAGTCCCGATCAAAAGTGTTCCAGTTGGCGCTATTGCCAATGTTGTCGGTCAACTCTTGCACCAAATCAACCATTTGCTGAGGCTCAAACTTCTTGAATTTTTCCGCCAGTTCATTAGATGGTTTACTATACTTTTCTTCCAAAAACGCAATAATTCGTGCACGATAACTTTGAATAACCAACTCCTCCAGTGCGTAAAAGTCACTACTAGCTTCTGAAACATTAGGGATGCCCAAAAACTGCAAGTGATTGTATAATGAGCCGCCTCGCGTAGGATCTCCACCAAAATGGCCCCTTAGCAACATTTCCAGTGTATGCATTCGAGTATGCATTAATGAAGGAAATGGTAAAAGCCATTTCTTGCTGGAATATCCATAATTGCCTTCTTCATCGTCGTGTAGAAACTTCATCAGCAGAATATTTTCCACAGTTGTTTGGTCGGAAAAAAGCATAAACACTTTATCATCAAAATCAGCTTCTGACAGTTTATAATCATTAAGATAAATCTCTTCAATGACATGTTCCGTACCTTCTTCGGTATACCCGTCAAACGGCAAGTTCTGTAGTTTGCGTAGCTGTGGATTTTGAATATCGGCGATATCTATCTGAGGCATTGGAAATACTTGCGCATGACTCTGACCAAATATTTGCTGAAAAACCCCCAAAAAACAGTTATCAATGGCTTGAGCTACCAAATGCTTTCGAATCCCTAGTTGAATCTCATCATCAACGGTGCCTGGAGCCATAATAACATCATTAAGATCCAATTTCAACTTGTTGTTGATCATGCTAGGCCGCAAACCACCACCTTCCGGCCTAATCCCCTGGAACGAAACACCCGATGTATGAGTCGCAAACTCTGGTTTTGTATGGAACCTTCGGGTTTTATTTTCATTAAGTTCGTTGGATGAATATGCAGTTACCACTGTTTGAGGCATCTTTGTCGAGAAAACTTTGAGCTTTTTTTGTGTCGGTGGCGAGTATATATAAAAACGGTGGGTTGAGGTTGGTTTGAAGATTTTATAATTTTCAAAAACGGGTTTAAGCTTTTTTTTTTTCCTGATCGACTATTCCAAACTTTAACAATATGGAATGAAAAAAGCGAGAGAAAGTATATTTAAAAAAAAAACCAAAAAAACTCTTTTTTGTAAAAAAAAAAAAGTTTAAAAAATGAGGGATTGTAGTCGAGTATTTAAACAAGCAAGGGAAATAGACGGATATTGACAAAGACCGATCTAGTTGAGATTATCGAGTTGGACGAGAAACTATTAGACTGGGATGGAAAGCGAGAACTCCGATCATTGATGCGGCTGGGTTTCTCCCTTTTTTTTTGTTTTTTGTTTCTTTCTTTCTTGGTAAGTTTACTACTTTAGCTAACTGTTATCGTGACTTTATTAATAATCATCCACAATCTAGACCATCTATTATGGCCATCAGGTTTGGACTGTATGAGTTACCAATGAAAGAATCCCACTCATTGTGTGTGTGTGTGACGTGCATAAAGTTGTAATGTGGAGCGCTAAGTGGTGGGCTAAAAGCAGAGAGCGACGTTGCCGTAGTCAAGTCGATGCTCCCAGTTAAATGTAGTAGTGATCTACAGCCAACATGTATATTCTAGGTAATCGAGACAGCCCGAGGGCGCAACTCCGGATCTCCACCAAACCTTTCTGATATATATTTCTTTTGAACAAGAAAGCTGCTTTCTATTTCGATCGTCCTCAATTAATTTCAAAGGTGTTTTTCTTTTATCAGCGCGGAATATTCTTTATTGGACCCTTTGTCGTTTGAACTTATGGGGGGTGATTGCGGAACGTGGTGGTGTTGTTTTTGAGAAATGTATATTAATATAAGTTTCAAATAGTTTATTCAGAGGAGGGATGACATAGTTGCGGCATTATATCTGCCATTTCATAGAGCATGCGTTCATGTCTTCAGCGCCGCAGTTCTTTTAATTTAATTGTCCCAACCGCCTGACTGAAAACCTGATCACCACTCACTCATACACACTAATTTCATAATTACACGGCAATGCCAGTACTCGTACTGGATAACGGTGCATACAACATCAAAGTCGGATATGCGGAGACGGGGGAGCTGCTGAAAGAATACAACGCGATCACACGTGCCCCAAATGACCGTAAAACGTACATGGGTAATGAAGTATACCAAGCTCGGGATTTTTCTGGGCTACAGTTTCGACGTCCTCATGAATCCGGTCAATTAGTGAACTGGGAAGGGCAGAAAGCGATCTGGGATCACATGTTTTATGGCAAGAATACAAATCTACAAAGGCCAAGCGTTGAAGGAGGAGTGGTGGATCCATCGGATACTTCATTAATTTCGACCGAAATGCCATTATCTTTACCAGCATTATCATCACATATGGATCAGATTGTATTTGAAGAATACGGATTCGAATCATATTATCGTTGTACACCTGCGTCTCTTGTGCCATGGAACGATATCAACGATCTGTTCAGCAAAAAGCCGCCGAAACGCAAATCACCTGTGGCGGATTGCACGTTAGTCATTGACAGCGGGTTCTCGGCAACGCATATTGTACCGGTAATATTCGGAGAGGTATATTGGCCTGCAGTAAGACGGATCAGCGTAGGTGGGAAAATGCTGACGAATTATCTCCGAGAGACGTGCTCATTCCGGTACTATAACATGATGAACGATACATATATCATGAACCTGGTCAAAGAAGCGACATGTTTCGTATCGCCTCATTTTGCGGTGGACATTGAAGCATGTCACCAAAGCAAACGGTATTTGTTGAAAAAATATGTGCTACCTAATTTCGAAAACACTCGTGGTCATGTTCTAGCACCAGACCAGCCGGCTGATCCAAAAGATGCGGTTCTCAACTTGCAAAACGAACGGTTCACCGTCCCAGAATTGTTATTCAAACCGGGTCTTGTTGGATTAAGTCAAGCTGGTATCCCGGAAACGGCGCTCCGGTGTGTGAATGATGTCCCTGAGGAAGCGCGTTCTCTGTTACTATCTAATGTGATTCTAACCGGTGGCAACACCAACATTCCCGGGTATGCGGAACGCGTCGCACGGGAATTACGTACCTTGACTCCTCAAGACTGGGCTCTTCGTGTCGGTACACCGCATTCAGACCCAGAATCATATGCATGGCATGGCGGCGTGGCACTGGGATCTCGAATGGACATGTTGAAAAAGGCTCACGTCACCCGTCAAGAGTACATGGAACATGGCACGAATCTATGTCTTTCCAAATTCGGTATGAAAGTTCAAGAGTCCAGCGAATAGAGAGAGAAAGAAAAAGAAAAAAAAGAAACTAATTTAACTTACTCCTTATATATTTATGCAATCATATATGCAATTCCTCCAACTCCGAAACAGATAGTTGAAAAGAATACGGTGTACACTACCGTTTGATGCCACCAATTCGGCATTTCACGCAACAAGAACAAACACATTCCCAAAATGCCAACTCCTAATGCGAACAACAACCCAGATACCACAAATGCAAAAGTACCGTAAGTCACCGTACTCATATCCTGCGCAGCTATCACGCCAAACAACACACAAGTCGTAAGCGCAGATATGAAAAAGCATCCAGAATACAAAAACGTTAGCACAGCATCTCTTCGCTTCGACACGTCAATGTAAAATTCTTCATCAGGGAATGTGTCATAGCCCAAACCTGTATCATGGTCCAGTAACGGACGCCGCGGCCCGCGCGGCGTGAACCGTGGAGAAAATGCAGAGTTGAACGAGTGCGCATCGGTTTCCTCCTCCTCATCATCATCAAATTCATCATACTCATCATCATCATCATTAACCTGAATGATACTATCAGTATCGGTATCCTTTACCATCCTCAAATATCTCTTTCCTTTACCACCGTTCTTCCGTAACCCAAGCCTCTTGGATATTCCTTTTACAAACTTGTCACTAATGCGTACCAACGAGTCGACATTGTTGTGTGAAAGCAATCCACGGTTATACATGTCTTGCTCATCCTCTTCGGGTACAAAAAATACTCCGCCAGCTCCCTCATTGGCTTCTTCAGGATCATCATCAAATTCGTTCCAGTACCTCACTACGGGTTTTTGTGACGATGAGGATCGCCGCAACTGGACGGAACTGATGGATGCATTATCAGATGATACTCCGGCCGCCGCATCTTCTAACGGTGGGACACCCAGTAGATTCTTTCCGCTTGAGAAATAATCCGAGTGATCGTTTAACAATATAGACGCGGCCATAGCAGGAGTTGATGATGGTGTACGAGGAGTAGTAGCAGCCAAACTAGACCGGCGCGTAACCTGGTGACTTGGAGATACTCGGATATCCACACCCTCTTCAATCAACTTCAACCAGTCTGGAAGTGTCTGCAACGCGTTTTGACGGAACACGGCGACCGTGTGCGCGAATAAACTAAACTCTGGTACTGGCTTTACCAAATGATGACTTTGTTCCAGTTCAAAAACCCAATCTGGCTTTTGCATACCTTTCCATCGGATTTCCAACACTGCATGCGGGAAATTTTCATCCTGTCTCGGGATCTCCTCGTTGCCCGCCGAGCTCATCTTGATATTATTATCCAATGTTGCCCAGATATAAGGGTGGTCCAAATTTGAAACGCTAGATGCCCCACCACCTTCCTCTTCTTCACTAATATGCATATACCGAGTTCTTTGACTGGAGATTTTGGAAACCGGAGCTGCCTGCCTTTTCTCTACCCATCCTAATGCCAGCTTACCTGCAGTGCTGAGCTGCATTTGATCAGTATCGACACGTTTTTCCATCACTGCATCCATCTGCTGCTGTGTCAAAGTCATTGATGAGAAATGTCGCAATCCTCCTGTTGGTGAAAGTAAAACCATACCAGCATCCTGGTTAACCCATCTAATCTGACCAGGGTCGGTATTACTACTCAATGAATGGAGTTTTTTATCGTCAAGGTATACGACCGAAGTCTCATCCGGTACCTGGCTCTCATCTGTAGAGTATAATGCTAAATTCTTTAATAATGCAACTTTCAGTTCCACGACATTATCCTGATGTACCCAAAAAGTCGCCCCTTGTGTAACAGATGTCACCATTTCACAGTCGAATCGGCACAATGATTTCGCCGGTAATTCTACGGGACTTTGATGCCGCACAGTGGTAAATCTTGCATTGCGAATCACATCGTATAACAACGAAAGCTCCAAGAAATTAGAAGTGAAATCATGATTGATAAACGACTCTGGGGATTCAAGCACTGGTAGAAACTTTTTGACCAAAAGGTTCGATTTGGACCACCTTTTGTATTTTTTCACCAATTTCCAAAACCCTGTCCGTTGCGCACTGATAAACCTTGACAGTGATTGAATATCATAAGTCAGTTTATCTACATCACGGTGCAGTCGATATAGTTTTGCTTGTGCCGAATTTGATGGTGTCATTGTCGCATGCTTCTTGTCTTCCCTTTGTGCGATAGCATCGACAGTCCGTTCACAGTCATCAATGCGGCGGTCAATCTCGCCACTTTTGCTTTTAACAAACAGGTTCACCTATCCTTAGTTAGTGTTATACCTCTCTTTGCACTTCACATACAGCTTCATATTCTTCAAATAATAATGCCAGTAGATCATCTGTTACCTCCGGCGACGCATTCGGAACAGTTGCACGCTTAATCAAATGCTTGACCTCATTATAATCAATGTTATGGCCTCTCCATTCTGGAACAGACCGCTTGGATAGCTCCAAGCCGTATTTCATGAAAAAAAATTTTGGTTTGAATATAAAACTAAAACTAAAACTAAAACTAAAACTAAAAAAAAAAAAAAATTGTCCCTTTATCTCCCATATTTTGGTCCCAATACCGATGCAGGGATCTGCTTTACCCAATAGTGCGTACCGCCCGCTATCTCAAAAAACAATGTGAATTGATTCGCTATTTGATCGAAAGGCTGGGTAGCAGACCCCCTGCTAACGAGGTCTAAGTAAAACTTGTCTAAAATCGAATCCGATTCTAATAAATAAGGGCAAATGAATGCCCCGCCACTTACTTACTTATTGGCGACGATCATTAAATTAAATGTGGTCATGGATCGCCTAATATTAAACCATTTGGCTAAATATTTTGTACGAGACTGCCCCTCTTTATCAGCAGGGACATTCTATTCCTTCATACAATAAGACTGCTTTAACGTCGACTGACAGCATTTGTACCCCCATTTATTCTCATGCCAATATGATCCCCATACAGAGGAATGGTTACCGGGGTACACATCTTCCTCGTACTTTGACTTTGTACTAGCACCAGACTCAGGGGCTGATGTTGCAAGTACAGCTTCCTCTTCCTCTTCAATCACAGTCACTGGCGGTCTAGCTTTTAGTTCGTTTTCGTCAACCTTGTATTTTTCAAATAATGTTTTCTTATGCTGCTCTTTGGCTTCTTGTTCAGCCTTTTGAGCTTGTTGATAGCTCAACAACGCCGCAGTAGGAGTAACCTGGGCATTTGAACCAGTCATTTCACTAGTCTGTCGCAATCTTTCATATTCTGTGGCTTTACCTGATAACCCTCGTTGATATTGCCCTCTTTCATTAAGACTACCTGTTGGATCCCGCATGGTTCGTGTTTTGGGGTTGTAAAAATTTGTTTCGTCATCAAGATGTGACAAATATGCTGCCTTGTCTTCCATAGTTCTCATGCTCTTACTCTTTTCGCCAGCTGGGATGGACTTCTCTTTATCTTCAGGATCATCGTCCTCATTATCAGATGCTTCTTTTGTTTCGAAATTCTCCACCACCTGTCGATACTCTTCTGGATCATAACCATTCCACCGGTCACGTTTCGAATCATATGTCGTATTGATCTGTCTGTAATCATCATCAGGTTGAATATCTTGATGAGAATATTTGGCACCCTTTTTTCTAGGCCGTTCTAAGCATTCTCGAGACTTGTGTGTCATAGCGCCACAGTTTGTACAAGCACCTTTTCGATACTTTGTCGCAGCTTTTTTACGTTTTTCACCACCACGTTCATACCATTCTGGTTCTACCTTTTGGCGTTTATCGCGCTGATGATCTAGGCCTTCGCCTTCTTGATCCGCATACCATGGTGCTTCTGATATAAATTTTGGGATATGAGGGTTTTCCGCCATTGTGTCTGGTGGTTGTGTTAAAGGAAGCTTGGGATGGCGGTGATCTGGATGGGCGCTTACACAGTCACCAGCCTTGTATATGCCAATTTTACAATGTAGTTCAATACAAATCAAAACGAGGTCATTTAATGTTGTTTTTTTGCTATTATATCATTATACGGTAATCAAATGTCGAATTGGGATATGAATCTGTGAAATCGTTAGCACTGTTCGTTGTTATTTTGTAATTTTTCCGGGCAAAGTAACATACCAATTTGACAAAGTACCCAATAGCACCCATAACGAGGAAACCAACACCAACAGCTCTGAGGATCTTGATATATTCTATTATTTCGTTAGTCTTTTTTCATTCTAGAGCAATGCTACACGGATCAATTTCGTTATTAACCATCACCGCAGGCACTGAAATGCTCAAAAGAAAAATCAGATACGTACCCTTCTTGTCTGGCTTGGTACATCGTTTCAAAAACGTCGTTCCTTCCTTGATGAATTCACCAGGCATGTGTTTGATACTTTCCAATCCTTCGGCCATTGTTTATAATTTAATCACTTTCGAGTATTAACTGTGGGGGGGAGAATAGGTGGTGATATGTTGAAGGTGTAAAAAGAAGAAGTGAGTGGATGTACTAAACCCGCCCCGTGTTCACTTTTTGTTAAAAAACGGCAACGGCACTCGCGCCCGGCTTGAGATGTTTTTCTACGGGGAACTAACTGCGTCAACGTTTCGTGCATAACTCAAACCCACAATATTTTAGCCTCAAAGAATTCCCAAATTTGCCTCTTTGTGACTTTGATTTAAGTGCAGGGATTTGGATCATGTCGGATTTTAATGAGATTGACTTTGACGATGAGAATGATGGATTTAGTGAACCATTAAGTCAGCAGCAACCAGAACAAGAACCAGAGCCAAAACAGCCAGGACAGTCAAACACAGCAAGCACAACGGCAAGACCTTCTATTCCTTCAATACCTTCACGCAACCCACGACCGTTACTATCAGCAATATGTATACGCAATTTGGACTGGAATACAACAGAAGAGGATATCAGAGGCTATGCAGTTGATATTGATATTGAAAGCGATATTAAAATGCTGATGTTTGATGAGCATAAGATTAATGGGAAAAGCAAGGGCAGTGTATATGTTGAGCTATCCAAGGCCGAAAGTGCAACTGCATTGAAAAATCACATTGAACAAATGAACCCACCGTTACAGAGCAATGACGGGCTGAGGTATACGGTAAATTATACGGACGTTTCAAACCAACCATTCAAAATGCAGCGGCAATTCAACAATAATAATTCAATGAGAGGAGGCGGACGGGGCCGTGGAGGCGGCGGATTCGGTAATAGTGGAACAGCGCCGCATTTCCAGCAGCAGAGCCATTATCCTCCTCAATTTCCTCCAAACTTTAATCCAATGAAATTCAGCGGCCCTGGTGGCTATCCAAATCTTCAGCAACAAGTATACAACAACAACAGTCAGTATTATAATAACAATAACAACCGATATTCGGATAATCCTCATGGTGTTAAACGACAAAGACAGTAATGAAATGAAATAATGTACAATAGTATCTGTATTTAAGAGTATTAACTTTTTTTTTTTTTTTTTTTTTTTTTTTTTTTTATGAGTTCTAATCGAATCCACCCCATTCAGCATCGGATTCTTCTGGTTCTTCTTCTTCTTCAACCTCTACTACCCCCCATGTTATCAGCCTAGCATCATCTAGGACGGTACTTTTGGCATGTTGACGAATCATCTTCATTGGCGACTTTGCAGCCAACTCTTGGACTGGTTCTATAAGCTTTTTCAAAGGCATTTCATCGTAATCGATTTCGTCATCCTCTTCATCACCATCTTCTTTAATTACTCGTTCGATTTCATCCAATAGGATATCGCAAGTATGAAGCCGCAGCGCATTTGGAACTTTTTTATCGTCAACGTTCAATGGCACAGTCTTCAAAACGTGTACAAACTCATCCAGCCATTTTTCATCCCATCCTTCTGCTTTAACTCTCCGGATTCCCGCGGCGACGTATCGTCGAATCAATAAATAAAACTTGTCTACTCGATGCTTATCAAGGCCATCCCATTCCCTGCTGATAATTGTCCAAAATGCCATCAAAAAGGTTTGGAAATTGTTTTCATGCACAACACCAACCAAACCTGCCAGATCATCAGCTAGTCTCTGCTGTGTTCGCGGCCGGTCACTAAACCACATGCTAAAATACAGCCCTTTCCATAATTTTTGCATTTCCATCAAGTTAAACTTTTTTCGAGTGATGAGGAATTTATTCAGCGATTCCAACGCAGCATCTCTTGTTGGACGATCTAAAATAATAATTTGTTAGTGCATCCTGATAAAAAAAAAGTCACATACCATTTGCCGCTAGTTTTTTGATAAAAGGATACGTATCGTCCTGCGTTGTGTCTTTCGGCATTATAGTCTTTTAATGAAGAAGTTTTTTTTTGATGGTGGAAAAATTATATTTGATTTTTTTTTTTTCATTTGGGCCAGTATAGCGCGGCTGAAAAAAATAATATTTAAGCGCCTACAATCTGCTCCATTGAATGTACACCCAAATGGTTATAAAGTTCTGTTTCTGTTAAATATCCGTCATTCCAGCAGTCTCCTCCATGGTAGTATACTGAAATTCGATGCTTCCGCCTTAGCCATTTTATTTCCGCATAAACCTCTGGCGAAGCATCGTCTTTCAGCAACAAGTATAGTGCCCGAACCGACGGCGTCAATACCAGAATATCCGAAATACTCAAGGGTTTTTGAACCTCATATACTACAAGTCGAGATACTTGGAGATATCGCTGCAAGAATTGAAGTCGCGGGATATACCGATGAGGAAACCGTAGCTCAAACAGCCTAGGGCTCGTTTGTACTATCTGGATAATCCCTTCATCGTGCTCCCCAAGACCGTATTCAGCATTTAAACGCTCCAGATCAGGAAATACCCTATGTTTCAACGACCGGTGAGAATTGCTTGAAATGTGGAGCGATTTGATATTTGGAATTGATCTTAGTGCCAGTGTAGGGAACCGGAACCCCGAAACGATCGAATGGCAACTGCCTGTTACAATAACCTCGGTTATTGAGCTTGGGAGCCACTGCAAAGAGGTCGACATCATTTCTTGTATCGAGATATGGATTAATTTGATCTTGGTGCTTCTCTTCAACAACACTGACAAAGCCCTTTCATCTGTATCACCACATGTATCCAAAATCAATTCTTCAATCCCGTCTGGCATCTTGTAACATAAAATTTTGGTGTCTGGGATCCTCACTTTAAGCCTCTTGATACCCTTAAACAAAGGTGTCTTTGGACCAGTTGTTAACCCTTCAATACACATTTCCACGCAAGTATCCACTGATCTCGGTAATCTTTCCAACAGATCGCCAACGAGCTGTTGAATGCGGTGGTTTGCCGTTGTATAAATAAATATTTGGCGGACATTACAGCAATAACGCGGGATGATCTCGGTAAGAAAATATTCTGCAGTATGTAACTTTCGCTTGTTATCAACGCCTATAAGCCGTTTTGCTGGTTCAATCCTTAAATGGATCTTTGTGGTTGCTTTTAATAACAAAAAGTTATCCTCATTGGCACATAATCTCATAATATCGTTCCATCCTAAAGCTGCCAGGTTCTTGTCACCACACCTTCCCAAGTCAATATTCAAATGACCATAAATTTCCTTTGCCAAAACCTCTCTTAATCGTTTACAAGTCAAAGCAAGACATGCCCCAAGTCGAAGTTCATCATTAATGAGATAGATCACCTCCACAGGAAGTTCGTGAAGTTTGACCATGAAAGAAATGACACTTTGCAGCTTGTTTAGCTCATTTAGGTTCTTGTTCTCATCAGAAAGCGGAGAGAGAGGAGTATTTCAAATGATGGCCACTTTGCAACACATTTGACAAAAGCGTATCGGAGACCGCCTCCCGTCGCCAAAAAGAGTAGATGGGTAGCCGCACAATCACTCCTCGTTGGGCACAAATTACCCTACCTTTTTGGTCACCTGGGACAACCCGAAAAAAAAAAAATCGAGGTATAAAAAGTCGGATCAATTTTGAAAAAATTTCTTTCTCTTCACGTCAACCTGAGTCCATCTGAAGAATTTGCCTTGAGCGTTTCCAAGGATGGGTGTTTCGACACTTTGTGTGGAAGGCATAATATTGTGCTGGATTTTGCAAGTCTTGTTTTGAGAGAAGAGCCTTTTTGCCTTAAGGATTTTTTTTTTCTAGTGTTGTGTCTCCCCTGGTTCTTCCAGGAGTTAGGGACTCCTCTAGATTGGATTTTTCTTACAATTAGGGGATTTCATTACTTGAGTTGTGATTTTCATTTAAGGCCAATTTGATGCCCTATAGTCTTAATCATTACGGGCTCCCTGTCGACGGGTTGTATATTGATAATGGGCCATTTTGAACTCCGTTTCTTCGGGACCGTTGTAGTTCGATGGATTCCGGCTCGGCATATTCCTAAACTCTTGTATCAACTATTATGATATTTTGAGTAAAACCATGCTGCGTACATTTTGTAACGTTAAATACGAATAAATTTTTTGTAACTTGTCAGTATTATTTTTTTTTTTTTGTGTCTTTTATTCTACACGAAAATTTTATTTTGTTGTCGCAGCAACGCGCTTGATCCCAAGGTGTGCGGCTGGATAACTTTTGGTGTACGAGGATTTTCCATATCGGTGTAGGTTCTAGTCCAGGTTGTTCTCAAGAAATGAAATGACCCAAATTTGGCCGGAATTGAGAATGAGCTAGGACCAGGATGTATACTGGCCGCGTATATTGTGGTATTGGTTCATTCCAGCAAGAATGGCAATTAGAAATGACCTAGGACTAGGATGTACACTACGACGCGTATATTGTGGTATTGGTTCATTCCAGCAAGAATGGCAATTAGAAATGACCTAGGACTAGGATGTACACTACGACGCGTATATTATGGTCCTGGTTCATTCCAGCAAGAAGCACAGATCCGAAGAGAAAATGGCAATTAGGAATGACCTAGGACCAGGATGTACACTGCGCCGCGTAGATTGTGGTATTGGTTCGTTCCAACAAGAAGCACAGATCCGAAGAGAAAATGGCAATTAGAAATGACCTAGGACTAGGATGTACACTACGACGCGTATATTATGGTCCCGGTTCGTTCCAGCAAGAAGCACAGATCCGAAGAGAGAATGACAATTTGAAATTGAGCTAGGATCAGGCTAGCTTGTCACGATGAGTCTGCCATATCAAGTTGTAGCTGGATCCAACCAGATACTACTTCTGGACGAAACAAGACGCATTTTTAGTTTTGATACCTCTATAAGCCACTAACATGCGGCGGAAACATATAGAATATATACCAGGTTTCGCAATTCTTGGAGGAGGCATTTGGGCGATTATTTTGTTCCAGTCAAAATGCAGCTGTGACATTTCCAAGTATTGCCAAGCTAGCTGTGAATTGACAAGATGGGTATCCGGACCAGATTCCTTCTGCATCCAACTTGCCGAAATGCCGAGATTGCGAGTGACAAACTTCGACGGCATTCGGGTCATGTGGTCGTCCACATCAACGGTTTTCACGATAAGTCCAGCTGCAGGAAGGGTTTCGAGACAGGGGCGGAAGCAACTTTACGATGATATAAAGGTGGATCGGCCCTTTCTGTGGACTTAGGTACCGTGTTTAATCATGGTGAATGGGAAATGGACAAAGCTTTTAGGTACGATAACGATTAGGGGGTTTTAGATTTTCTATAACCAGCTTGATTTCCGCTCGCAAGCCCCTCATTGAGGGAATTTTTCACTGCTGCCCAGCTCGTATATACTGTATAATACTAATAATATTTGCCCCTCCAGAACGGATTATGCACGATACTCATGTGCGGCGGTTGGATTCGATTTGCTTCTGATCCGATTTGCTTCGATCCGATCCGATCCAATCCAATCCAATCCAATCCAATCCAATCCAATCCAATCCAATCCAATCCAATCCAATCCAATCCAATCCAATCCAATCCAATCCAATCCAACCAAATCCCACCCAGAGGCATAGTAACACGGGCATCTGCCGATGACAAATACCCCACCTATAGCGCCAGCTTTTTTCTCCACCACCCACCATGATTCACCCCGCTTTAATTCATGAGTCCCGAATGCCGGCCCACGCCTAGGATCCGGATGCCTTCGAGGTTCTATAGCGCCACCCAAATAGGACAATACGGCCATGGGTCCGACTTCGGGCGACGATCACAAGGCTCCTTGAAAACTCTGCCCAATCAGATGGTTACCTAGGTGCCCACCTAAAATTTTTTTGGTTCTGGTTGCCATGGCAGCTCAGATTGTAAAAGGATGACACCGTTGAAACGGCAGATTCTAATACAACACCGTCATTGTCTTTACCAACAGGGGAAATATCCACAGAAATATCCACGGAATAGTCCGATCACACATCCCTTGGACCGATCTTTTACAACCAAAAGGTCTTTTTTTTTTCATATGGTGCAAAAGCTCATCCTGTGATGCGTCTCCTTAAATTAATCAGATTTCTCCTTTACACAAAAAAACAGACAGCTGTGTCCGCCCATTTTTCAAACAAAAGGATATTACATCCACCTGCAGGTCTCACTATATTCGGTCATTCTACCCCACACAGTACGTTTACCTTTTTTTGTTTTTCTCGCTGCGCAACCAAAACTTAAATACCTCTGCATCTGCTCTGCCTTTGCCTCCGAATAGTCCTTCAATTTTTTATTTTTTTTCTCTCTCCGTCCTTGCATCCACGATACCTTTTTTTTTTTTTTTTTTTTTTTAAACTTT
>JAKTPN010000337.1:69909-213176 GCA_030557665.1 Blastobotrys apis
ATTTCTTTTTTTTTTTTTTTTTTTGTTAAACTATGGACAAGCAACAACAGTCCGGCGGATCCGCTGCCATTATGGCCAGGTTGGACGCTTATTTACCAACACTTAATACAGGAATGATGGATGTTCGTGTTCAAGACGCTATTTTAAACTACCCAATAGTTCGGTCACTTCTTGTCCCAGAATGCGATCTTGAAGCTAGGCGACGATGTATCAACTTGACCACCAAAGTTTTAAACGCAGCAACTCCGGTACTACCGCTGATTCTTCAAGAACAAACAAACGTCAACTCCAACTATAATAACAATGCACGCAATAAACCTCCAATCCCGGTGCTGTCGCTTGATGCTCAAAGCAAGGTCATGACTATAATTTCAACAATGGCGGAACGAGATCGGCTTATTCGGTTTTGGATGAATCATCATATCAGTCACAAGGGCACCACAACTACTACTTCCAGTGATGAAGGTCAACAGGAAGTACATCCAACTATTGCATTGTATACCAGAATCAAACAGTCGAAGGAAATCCTGAGTGATCTGGCCGACCGAGTTCAAGGCGCCATTTGCATTGTATTCTGGGAATGCTGGGATGAGATCTATCCAACTCTTGCAGAGATTGTTGGAGGAGACGCGATGGAAAAGGCAGATACTGGTCGAATTTTCAGACCGTCTGGTGAAGCTGCCATGTATATTAATCGGTTGAAGCTTGAAAAGAAACAAAAGATTGAGCGAGAGCGAAGAGAAAGCATCATGTCCGCAACCGCGACATCTCCACAGCATATGCAATACTGGGATTCATTGTTGGAGCAGCCGAATAATAATAGTAGCAACCAGGAAATCAACAATAACTCTACATCTCCTTTTGGATCTGGCGATTCTCCTGCGTCTTTGGTAACTGATTCGTCAGCTTCGTCCACATCTTACAAACACAACAACTGGATGCAGCAACCAATGAATTTCCAGACACAATCACAACCAACAAATAACGAGCCACGAGATTTGCAGCTGATTGATTCAAATGATTTGGATTTCTTGATGCATGATATTTATTCCGACAAGAATGGTCATAGAAACGAAGGTGGTAATCATAATGGTGATAGTCTCGATACGTTTACGAATATTGGAGCATTGGATGGCTCTGCTTCCAGTCAGCAGAGGAAAGAGCATTTGGATTTGAGAAAAAGAATCCAGTTGATGGAAGATGGGTTTCTTCAAGAAGATGACAAGTCTGGCGTGTCTGATGTCGTGTGGTAGACATGATGGTTAGACGCTCATAGATTGGTTATGGGTTATGGGGGTATTTAATGATAAGATGACGAAATCATGTATTTATAAAAAAAATGAAAATGAAAAAGAACTTGAAATTTGGGATCCCAGTCTCTTTTATATATAGATAAGAAACAGTTATGGTGTGATTTCCCTACACGTTGTTCCGCCGGCTAAGTTTTCCTGGTTTCGGCAGCGTCGGCGAGATGCGTAAACGGCTGACTGGCTGCACATGTGCCGAACGACTTCCGAGGTATTCGAATAGAAAGTCTTAGCGATTAGAAGAATTCTTTGTCGCGGCTTTGGTGGCCTTTAATATTGTGTAATGAGATGCCGCTAGTATTGACACTTTCCACCATCGGTTTTTAGATCCAGTCTGAATTGAGCAATAATTCATGGACTGGGTGTGATACTTGAATCGGAGCTACCAAAGTAGCATGACACCACGGCTCTCCATGACGAATGATTACTGGTTAGACTCAGATATGTGATAATTTCATGAAACAACTCAATAACGGTATGGAGTGGAAAGACGGGTTGCCAGCGTGTGCTGCAAAACGAAGACTTGTGGGTTGTGTTTCTATTGTCCGTTGAACATGTATATACGCGCTTTGAGACCCAATTCGGAAAAAGGTACAGAAATGCACCCACTGGTGTATTCGAGGATTTTGCGGTTTAGACTGTCGCCAGTTTGATATTGCTGGGCAATGGAGACCCGCATCTCGTGGATCGGCCAATAACACTACCACTCGGAATTTTAAAAAGCCACCGAAAACTGAATCCAACAAGTTTACATAACCTGTAACTTTGTCATTCGTTTATGCTTTTTCAAAAAGGTAGATGATTAGAAAAATCCAGGTGCGGCGCGAAGATCACAGGCAAGATTGCTTCCTCCACCTCCATGAGGTTTGACACGAAAAACAAACAAACATAACCTATATTTCATACGATCCCGAGAAATATTTACACTTTCCATATAAAAGGTTGCAATGTACATAATACATGAACTGCCTTTTGACGGTAGTCTAACGTATAAGCCTTTCATGTTCTTGAGTGCGCGTCGTCCCCATCAAAAATCTCACAATCGCCAAAGAAAAAAAAATCCTCACTCTATAGCGACACCAACACCACTAACTCAAATAATGTCAGCCCAAAGTTTCGCGACAGCATTAGTACAAACTATCAACAAAAACCCATACACAAATGACCTCACGAATACGATACGGACTAGTCGCAATGAACTTGGGTCATTGTTTTTTGACGTACTATTGAAACAATTGACCGATCTTGATCGTATGTTGTTTTTTTTTCTAGTTATATCAACGCGCCAAATACTAACTAAAAGGAACAGAAAATTATCCACCAAAAGACACAACTGCATTACAACTTTTACTCCAGAAAATTGACAACTCACCAACAAAAACTCTAAACAAGGCATGCCTCACATATTACCTGTTTCTAGATTTCCGAGTGGACGATTCAGACGACTTGGCAGGGTACTACGCAGACGAAATCGACATGCCACGAGGATATCGAGAAATGGTTCAAGGACTATGGTTATTGGACCGTCTCAAGTTTGACGAAGCCTTGCCAAAACTATGCCACCCAGAAGTGTCGTCGCATTTTTCTGATAAAATCATCGCGGCGTATATGAAACTAGGGAAAGAAAATGGAGATAAAAGAGCTCAGCAGACGGTCGCTTATATTAATGCTACAAACCCATCTTTAATCTCCCCGGAAACCCTAGATCTATACGTTCAAATGCTTTGTTCAACAAGTCTCTACTGCGCGCTTGAGTTTGCCCGGTCTGCATCAGATGATGTACGAGTGAGCATTCTAACCACGATCGTGCATTTTTGCTTGCAAGGAGCCAAATCGAAGCAGAATATCTGGCGGCTGGCTAACTTGCCATTTACCGACCAAGAGTCGCATATCGTCAATACGCAGATTTTGGTGCCATTGGTCCACGGCGGTAGCCCGGATACTGCTCCATATGCTCGTGACGTGCTGTTAATGAGGGCTTTGCATACAGGCGATGTAGAATTGGCAAAACAAGTGTCATCTATGACGGGGAGTGCAAACAATGGATCCGATGGATTTGACGTGGCTTGGTCGGATATTCAAAGAGGGTTGTCGTTGGCCCGGTTGGGATAACAAATCTCCCGCCACACCACGATCTGATGCTTTCTCCGACGCTTCCCCTGACTTGACTAGTAGTACAAAGTATTTTTATTAATGTTTCCTCTTTGTTATAAACACGCCTTTAATTAGATTTTCACAGATTTTCATTGAAATTGCCTTGGCTTCTCTCATATTTGAACAAGAGGAGTTGCATATTTATATTTTTAGTAGCATTAAATTGCATATTTCGGATATGGCACCTTGTTTTCTCTCCTTCCGCCGCTCGGCGCCGCTTTGACCCCCTATCCTTTGTGTAATCCTCTTTAGCTATATAAACCATCCATGACCTGCCACCTTTAAAACTTAAAAAAACAACACAAGCGATCCTGCCACACGATTTTTTAAGACTTGATTTTATTCTTTTTCTTTCGGTACGCAAAAATGATTCACCTAGACTCGGACACTCTTATACCAGCCGCTGCAATTGTTGCAGTAGTAGCTGCACTTTTAATCCTACTACACTGTTTCCTATGCCGCACCTGTTGTTCATCTTGTTTATGTCCATGGTGTATGGTTACGTCGACGGTGTGTACTTGTTGCAATGATGATGACCATCACGATGAATATGACCTATTAGTATGAATTCGTTTTATTAAATCGCGATATATAATACAAAAGTCGTCGTGCCATATGATGGAAATTTCTGCTACACATTACCGATTTACCAATGGCGTGTGACTATCAACAGACCCACGTTCTTGGCTATCAGTATTATCCTGCTCAGCAACAACAGGTTCACTATAAATCAAAGTGGCTCGGTGCAACAAATTCTCCCGCTCTTCAGACGAAATCTGTTCATGGGCCTTGACCTTTGGTCGTTGCCATTTAGCAGGAATCAAAGGCAAATATCCGCCATGCCGTTCTTTATAAGCCATGCACAAAACCATGCAAATCACAACAGCCCAGTAACTATTATATGCAATCACTGAACCATAGGTTGCACTATTCTGCCATCCAAGAATAGCACTAAAAATCATCCATGGGCCATCAGTCTCTGGGTTGCAGCAATTCACATGCCATACATTATTTAGTACATTATAAGACCCAGGTCCGGATCCTTGTTCAGCAACATCCACTCCAACCCGGTCAATAAACTGTTGCATTTCAATAAACCAAACACCTCTGGATAACAACCCTGCCGCCACAAGGTACAAGAAGCATGTAGAACCCACCAAGAAATAATGAATTGATACATGATTCCCGGTTCGATACATTAACCAACCAATAATCAACCCTAGAGCCATTGCAGTTACCACTGGAATTGGAAACGAACTAGTAGGTTGGTTTACACCGATCCCACCAAGAAACACAACCGCTTCCAATCCTTCTCTCAAAGTCGTAACCAATGGCAACAAAGCCATGGCGTATTTCCTACTAAGATGTTTGATACCCCATCCACCTCGTCCTTCATGAGTGGCAATAATAACCTGAGCGATTTTAACTCTCCATTTCTCCTGCATTTTGTTGATTCTTAGCATGGCCAGGCCCATTATCGTAATCATAACCGAGGCAATAATCGAAAATGTAGCTTCCCAAATTTTCTCAGTAGCATCCCATAGGTTTTGTCCAAGGTAATAGAATGCAAAGATAATCACTGCTCCTACTAGCATGCATATTAGCAAACCTAGCAGAGCTCCGATCCATACTTGAGCTATCAACCGTTTATAAATTTTTGGATCGGTTTGTTTACCCGAGAAGCCCTGCTTTAGAAAAGCCAGAAGAACTGATACAATGACAGCAGTCTCCATGGTTTCTCTAAAGATGATGAAAAACACCTGGACAGAGAAATAGTCCTCGAATGCCATGTTGCGTTATATATAAAAAAAAAGAGCGGACGATCGTTGAGCGAGTTGTTGTCGTGTGTTAGGAACTAGGAAAATTTGTAAGACACAAATAAAATGGCGGGGATAAACAATCAGACGATTTTGAATGATGATTGGATAAATGAAGAAACCCTGGAGAATATAAATTATAACAATAAAAAAAAACTCTTTATATGCCAAGGATAATTCCGTGTATAAGTTGAATGTAAAAGGCAAAAGATGGCGATTGATTAGATAACTTCTCTTTTCGGTTGGGTTTATTAGCGCCGGCCGACGCCGGTTGGGAAAAAATTTCCAATGCGGGCCATGCATATGGTCACACGACGAATACGAAATATTACAGGGGCTCTGTGACCACCTCCTACAGATCCCAGTTTCTCTACAGGTCCAGTTTGGTATTAAAAACATAATTTATTACAGCTATACAAACCATAACGGCATTTTGCGTAAAATGTCAACCAATTTTTCACCGACTGGTTTAATTTCGGTATCGCCACAAAGACAAAGTGTTTTGTCGCTTCCAGGTTTGACGTCGTCCACCACCACGAGTATTGTTGTACAAATGACCCTTGGCAACACCTCGAGAAGCCTTACCAGATGAAGTAAGACCTCGTTGTTCTCGGTGCTTGTGAACTGGGTTTGCGATCCAGTTGATTCGAGCATCTCGTCGAATAGCCTTGTGAGATGGATCCACAACGATAATTTCGAAAATCTTGTAAGTAGAATCGGCACCAACGTAGTAAGAGTTCAAGACTCGCATGTTTGAAACCTTTCGGCCAACTCGTTCTTCAGCCAAAACTTGCAATGACTTTTGTGGCTTCTTTTCGTTGACACCCATGTTGGTTGGCTTACCGTAAGTGGCACCCTTGTGAGCCTTTCTCTTTCGGTTACCTCGTCGAACTCGACATCGGAAAATGGCGAACCCTTGCTTGGCCTTGTAACCAAGCATTCGAGCCTTTGCTGGGTTGGTTGGTCGAGAAGCACGGTGGATAACGTGCAATTGTCGGAATTGCCATACTCGAACTCGAGCAAGGAATCGAGCGACATCGCTTTGCTTGTTTCGGCTAGCTTCCGTGACGTACTTGTAGGCACCCATTTTTTTATTATTATTTGTCGATGGTTTTGTCGAAAGGTTGGTGAGATGAAAAAGTGTTTAGCGTGGATTTGGGAAGGTGTGAGTGTGTGAGTGGGTTGGGAAAGAGGGTTTTGTGACTGTTTTTTTTGGTTGCCTAGTTGGGAATAAAAGTTTTTGGGCTAAAAAAAAAAAATATCATATTGTTCAGCCGTACTTGGGCATCCCCTAGCGTTTTAAAATTGACATCGGGAGCCCGGTTAGTTTGATCTAGCAAATGGTAGTAATCATTGATATAGGTTTTTTTGAGTAGTGAAATTCAGTAGATAGTTGAGTTCATTTATTCATTAAATAAAGGGAATACAGATTATATATGTTCGATCAATCATTGCAGTCAGCCTCATCCGGATCTACGAAGAGATTACCTTAGAACCTATAAAAGGCTCGAATGGCCTACTGCACCCAAGATTGATTAAGTATTTTATTCTCCAGCCTGAGTCAAGATATATTCACATACGTCCTGGGCAAACCGGTAAAAGGTTCGCCTCATAGGAATGCTTTTTAGACTCTTTTTGCTGTTGTTTTTAGCGTTAAAGAAGAAGAAGAAAAATTCAAAAAAAAACTGGGAAAGCTCTGGTATTTATACCTCCCAACTAATATAGAGCATATCTTTTATGGGAGGATTAAAAAAAAAAAAACAGACGAACCGCGCGGCCTTAATTCCCATTTGGCGCGGAAATGGTTCCGGTTTAGACAAAGTTGAAAATGATATCACTTTGTTTCTCTTGTTTGAACTTCATATAGTAGTAATTCACCCACCCAAAAAATAACTCTCTCTTTTTTTTTTTTTTTTTTCCCTTTATCTCATCCAACCAAAAGTCTTCAAATCCCAAGACTCAATAACGCAACCACATTTTTTCCTCTTCTTTTAACATTCACTTACTAAACCTCAACATACACAAGCCCCTATTTTTGCATTATCTTTTGAGTTATTGTTGAATAATGTCTACTGAATCAAAAAAGACAGCAATCATTTCCGTCTACGATAAGACTGGATTGTTGGATCTAGCAAAGGGATTGGTGAAAAATGAAGTGCGAATTCTTGCTTCCGGCGGTACTGCCCGGCTAATTAGGGATGCAGGTTTCCCAGTGGAGTATGCCTTTTTTTTGATAAGGAATCGTGGAGAAATGAAAAATGCTAACTAATGAAATTTTAGAGATGTTAGTGCAATCACTCATGCACCAGAAATGCTTTCTGGTAGAGTCAAGACCCTTCATCCAGCCGTTCACGCTGGTATCTTGGCCCGAAATATTGAAAGTGATGAAAAAGACTTGTCACAACAAGGAATTGAAAAGGTGGACTTTGTCGTTTGCAACTTGTATCCATTCAAAGAAACTATTGCCAAAGTCAATGTTACAATTGATGAAGCTGTTGAAGAAGTCGATATTGGTGGTGTGACTTTGTTGCGAGCGGCTGCAAAGAATCATTCTCGTGTTACAATCTTATCTGATCCAAACGACTATCCAATGTTTTTGGAAGAACTTGACCAGGGTGAAGTTCAAAAGGACACCCGAAACCGATTTGCTTTGAAAGCATTTGAACACACTGCTGAGTATGATGCTACTATTGCAGACTTTTTCCGAAAGCAATACTCTGAAGAGGTATCGCAATTGCCATTGCGATATGGTGCCAACCCACATCAAAAGCCAGCACAAGCTTTCGTTACTGAAGGTAAATTGCCATTCAAGGTTTTGTCTGGTTCTCCAGGTTATATCAACTTGTTGGATGCATTGAATGCTTGGCCATTGGTTAAAGAATTGTCTGCTTCTTTGAACTTGCCAGCTGCTGCATCATTCAAGCATGTTTCTCCAGCCGGTGCTGCTGTTGGTTTACCATTGTCTGAAGAAGAAAAGAAGATTTATTTTGTTTCTGATATCGAAAGCATGACTCCATTAGCTAATGCTTATGCTAGAGCTCGAGGTGCTGATCGAATGTCTTCTTTTGGTGACTTTATCGCCTTGTCCAACAAGGTTGATGTTATTACTGCCAAGATTATTTCCAAAGAAGTATCAGATGGTGTTATCGCTCCAGGTTTTGAACCAGAAGCTTTGGAGATTTTGAAAAAGAAGAAGGGAGGGAAATACTGTGTATTGCAAATTGATCCAGATTATAACCCAGACCTAAGTGAAACTCGGCAAGTTTACGGCATTAACTTGCAACAAAAGCGAAATGATGCAGTTATTAACGGGTCTACATTCCGGGAAATTGTTTCTGCCAACAAGAAGATTACTGATCAAGCGCTACTCGACTTGACAGTGGCCACAATTGCGTTGAAATACACTCAATCCAACTCTGTATGTTATGCCAAGAACGGTATGGTTATCGGATTGGGTGCTGGTCAACAATCCCGAATTCACTGTACCCGATTGGCAGGTGAAAAGGCTGACAACTGGTGGTTGCGACATCACCCACGAGTTCTTGGGTTCAAGTGGGCCAAGGGCACTAAGCGACCAGACAAGTCTAATGCTATTGACTTGTTTGTGTCTGAACAAATTCCACAATCTGGTGTTGAATTGGAAGATTACAATGCCAAGTTTGAAACTATCCCAGAGCCATTGACTAGAGAAGAACGACGGGAATGGCTAGATAAGTTGACTGACGTTGCCTTGTCATCTGATGCCTTTTTCCCATTCTCTGATAATGTCTACCGAGCAGTCAAGTCTGGTGTCAAGTTTATTGCAGCTCCAAGTGGGTCTGTACAAGATAAGGTGGTGTTGGCGGCTGCTAATGAGTTTGATGTGGTTTATGTTGAAAATAATATCCGGTTGTTCCATCATTAAAAATAGGGATTTAAACGGAGATGAAGGGGAAATTGTGTATTAATGGACTGCATGAAGCTAACTTTTGAAAGAAGAAAATGAAAAATGAAAAATGAAAAATAAAAAAATTCCATCTAGACTATTTTTTGTACAAGGTAATACTATATTTTTTTTGGGGGAATGTGTGTGTGTTTTGGAAAGATTTTCTAGTGAATTGAATGAATGAAAAGTAAAAACATGAAAACAGCTTCGTATGTCTCCTGGTTTTAGAGATCTACGTGCATGCCGTCAAATCGAGTGGCCCGGGTTTTGTATAAAGAAAAGAAAACGCGATCATCAGGGGTTGTGTTTCAAAATTTGTATCTTGAATAGGTCCCCCTAGCTACAAGACGACCTAGACCGGGTTAAGGGGATTGTGAACTGGGGCCATCGCGATGGATATACACGGTATCAAGGCTGTGAAATATCGATCGATTCAACGGTGATAAAACCCCCCTATTGTGGCACCTGAAACACGATCGTGTGGATATTCATAGTATACCAAATGCAAATCCTTGTTTGGAAAGGCCTGTCATAGCAGCCCTTTTTTCTTTACCCATTTGATATGAAACGTAGGGGGCTTGGTTTGATGGTTTGATGGTTTGATGGTTTGATGGTTTGATGGTTTGATGGTTTGATGGTTTGATGGTTTGATGGTTTGATGGTTTGATGGTTTGATGGTTTGATGGTTTGATATGATCATCCAGGAACCGAAAATGCAAGGCTAAATACAATCCTGTGAACCAACCGCGTTGTTTCGAACCCCGGAAGGTATTGTACCTGAATAAAACACGCGCTTTTCTGCAAGTGTTACGACATACAGAACGTCGTCATGTGTGTTCCCATTGAAAGAAACCACCAAACCCTCCGCTATCCCGCCTTTCCGACTACGGTCGTATTTCTAACTTGGGTAACACTGTATGTAGATTAAGAACAGCCCCGATTTCAAGGCGGTATAGGATCCGTGTGCTCTCGGATAACCCCAAAATGTATTCGGGCCGCCTGCGGCTCGCTCGAGCTCACGCCGCGACGATACCCAGCCAGTGAGTGGGAGAGGCAGTGTTGGGCCAGGGCTAAGGTAGGGCGCAACAACGTTCCTTCCATTCCATTCCGTTCCTGCAGGTGGCTGGATCTCGTGCTTTCTAATTTTGAAATAGCAAGGCTTGGACCTGGTACTATATTATTATTATGCCGACAATGTAATGATTTCTATGCGTTTGAGCCAAGACCTTTTATGTTTCTATAGATAGAATGAACGAACGAACCAAGGATCTTTTCGAACCACAGACCACCGTTTACTCCTTCTCTCGTTTATAACAGCGCGCGCACGCTGGTCAATCAACTCGCTTAAACCAAAGCTGGTCCAAGCTTCAAATGTCGTATGGTTTTAAACGAGAGACAAAAAACATGGTCCAAGCGTTAACGGGTCGGTCAAACCTAAAACAAAACAATGTCTCGCCAAATTGTATCAAAATGTCCGTCAATTTCGAATCCGCTATATTACAAAACTTGCCTAGAAATTTCCTGCAGATATTATATTGATGCTCAAACATGAGCGCACGCATCATGACATCGATCTCGCGTATGTTTTCGCGCGGGGAAATGCGATTACGCACCGATACTACCTGAAACCAGCCTGGCCCAAAGAAAGTCACAGATAATCCTCCCCGGTTCAAGCAAAAACTGGTTCAGGCTTGTCTTCAACTGCCAAGGAGGAAGGGAGGCGCAGTGGGAGGTGTTGTAAGGGGAGAAGGAGGCTCGAAAGAATGAAGAATGTCCTGGTGGTACGTATACATAGACCAAGGAACACCCAGGAAAAAATAATAACCCTGGATCTCCATACATTTGACCGTAAGCTTGCTATGTAAAAACCCTTATACCTTCGTCACCAAATGGATGGTAAAATGACGTTTTTGTATTGGCAATCGAGACCTGAAATACTTCCTAAGGCTTCTTTTTTGAGGATTCGATTGAGAAAAAACCAGGTAGGTTGTTTACTTTTCTGCAGACTCAGCAATTAGCCTAGACAATATATGCAGGCCAGTACGCAATCCATGTTTGTTTTTTGGTGCAAATAGTAGCGGGCTGTGCGCTTTTAGAAAAACCCAGGCCCGGCCATTTTCATTGTCTCTACGGGTACGATAAATATAGAATCAAGGATAAACTGCGCGTTAGGGGTGAAATTTCATTAATACCAGAACAGGAAACTGACCCCCTCAAAACCCAGTTTTGGATGGTCCGAAGGCTATGGAGATGGCACATCCTTTTGTTTGTTTGTGTTCGGTTCCTGCACAAACGTCGGTGACGACAGGCCAGTTATGCCCAATCGCTTGCGCAAACCTCCCAATTCTATTTCAGCACAACCTCTTTTTAACTAAACTCAGCAACCCTCCCTGTCGATCTTGTACGATCGGAGATCTTTCAGGCGGTAAGGACTGGGACCTGAGTTAAACCTACTACTATTTTGTGTATTTGAGATGCGTCAGGATCCAGGCACGTAAAACTGTTTTCTTTTTTTTTTTTGTACATGTCGTCAGTTCACAGCCTCGATAGAGGGAATTGGTTTCGCTCCAAAAAGTATAAAAGAGGGTTGATGCCCACCATCCAGATGTCTTTTTTTTTTCTGTTCTTTATTAAAAAACACATTCTTTACACAACCGGATTGTTTTCGCATTTCTATTCATTCGTTGAACAGTACTACCAAATCTTTTTTTTAATCTCACAACCAACACCTTTTTAATCTACACAATAATGTCTCAAGCTGTCGCTGCCGCATCTCAAGCCGGAACCGCCGCCGCCGGTGGTGCCTCTGCCATTCAAACTGGTGCCGCTGGTGCCGCATCCGCCGCTGCCTCTGGTGCTGCTGGTGCCGCCTCTGGTGCCGCTGGTGCTGCTTCTGGTGCCGCTGGTGCCGCTTCTGGTGCCGGTGCTGAAGCATCTGGCCCAGTGACTGTCGCCTCTGACGCTGCGGCTTCTAATGCTGCTGGTGCTTCCGGTGCTGCTGCCTCTGGCGCTGCTGGTGCTTCCGGTGCTGCTGCTTCTGGCGCTGCTGGTGCTTCCGGTGCCGCATCTGGTGCTGCCTCTGGTGCTGCTGGTGCTTCCGGCGCCGCATCTGGTGCTGCTGGTGCTTCTGGTGCCGTCACTAGCGCTGCTGGCTCTGCTGCCGCCTCTGCTGCTCCTTCTGCTGCTGGCTCTGCTGCCGCCTCTGGTTCTGGTGCCGCTGAAGCTTCTGGCTCTGGTGCTGTTGAAGCCTCTGGCTCTGGCGCTGCTTTGGCTTCTGGCTCTGCCGCCGCTTCCGGCTCTGGTGCCTCCAACGCTTCTGCCTCTGGTGCTGGTGAATCTTCTGGTCAAGCCGTCCATGTTCCAAAGGTCATGGTTGGTCTTGCCGCTGGTTTGATCGCTGCAGTCGGTCTTTCCCTATAAGAATCTTGATTGAGGAAAACTCCATAAATCAAAGTTAGGACAACAAAAACTAAAAAAAAAAACCACAAAAAACATTTTTTATTCTTTTTATTACTCGCATTTTTTCATGTTCACAATTAGATTTTTAAAATAGCGCTTTTAATATATTTTAAATTGTTATTTCAATATAACTTTGTTTTTTATACTTCTTTAAATATCTTTTCGTCGTAAAACACGTTAGGCGCTGAACTATTCGAGCCGCATTGTTCAAGAGGGAAGCCGCTTCTGTTGGGATGAATGTGAGAGCAGCAATGGGTAGATGGTGGGTGTATATTGTAGAGTGGATCTGTTCTCAGTTGCAATTTGTTGAGATGTGCTCCCCTGAGGAGCTTGCCCCTAATGCTACACAGGGATGTGCATTATCTGTGGTGCTGCCAAGTATTATTGTAGCGAAGCAAAAATTTCATAGACAAAATTTTTATATAAAGCATCGAAAATAGTTTTAAATCGAAAGACTGGTAAACTCAGGGTAAGATTACAATGAACGCTCCAACCTTTCCAGCCGAACTTCAGCACAATAGAACCACTCTGAGTATAAGTTGATGTACACAAATCAATGGGTAACTTTTGTTTGGTTTGATTTACCTGAAACTAATTTGCTTGTTACTGAAAGGTCTTCACTAGCTATCTGTATATTTCATGGTAAGAAGAATTTTTTCCACCTGTTGCCCTCTTATTTCCTTTGACTCCCGTGTTGACATTGAATTAGCGAATGGAGCGTAGCTGCCGCGCAGGCTGAGGCTGATGTATTTAAAACGCCGCTAGGTTCTGGCGTTAGTCCGCTAGGCCAGTAGCGGTTAAAAATCCTATGCCAAGAGAATTATGAATAAATTGTAAAATACAAAGACATATTATTCTGTGGCCCGGAGTTCACCGTGACGGAATATCATTAGCGACGGAGATATCCATGTCAAACCACTCATGCCTCGGTAGGACAAAATTAGATGCAGACAATATTGATACATTGCGGTTTTAGTACGTTCTTGAATCTTTAGACGAAGTGCAGTATATTGTGAGAGGGGTTCCTGGTAGCACTCAATCCAAGTCACAAACAAGGAAATTCCAAAATTTCATGGCACAATGTGTCTCAACTACCGGCGTATAAACGATCCGGTAGTAGTCCGTTGGCCGAAAGAGCTCCGGAATTGCAACGACAAAAAAAGCCGCCTTTTTTTCGACTGTAGACTGGTTATAGGTATGTCTTAAATGTTTCTCGCGGAGAACCGACCCCGTCTGCGGTTAGAAATTGAATACTACATACTCTCTGCATGTACACCACGCGGTCCTATACGTCGAAAGAGGCGATCCCAACGTTTAATTATTATATATATACGGTACACAGGCTCGTAACCTTGGTCAATTTGTCGCAGACAAGTGCGGGTTTGGAATTCCACATCTCTAATGCACTCAAATGTCTGAATGCCGGCGGCTATGCGGACGCGCGGCTAGACGGATTGTTCAACCGGGTATTTACTCGAGGTTACGGCCAGGGCCGATCGGGGATCACAATCCTTCTCCTTATAGGCCAATTCCGTTTATATATACGGTTGAAAGTTTCCAGAGTAGTTATATGGGCTCAAATAGTCAAATAATCCAATAGTCAAATAGTAAATAGTCAAACCGTGGGCAGGTTAGAGTTTCAATTTGCAACCATGCATAAATTCAGGGGGCCGGATCTGTACGGCACAAACGTGTTCCGATTGTTCCATAGATCTGTGGCAAAATGAAAAGTTACTACAATCGATATATAATACCGAGATCGTGTATATATGCCTGAGTTATAATTAAAGTTGTACGGCACTTTATACCTGGTTGGATATTTTTTGCTAATTTTTTTTTGTTTGTTTGCAATCCGTCCCGTGCTTTCATATGGAAATTAGATCAACAGAAAGGCAAACAAAAACATCTCGCTCCACACCCTGCAGTATAATCAAAAGTCAGGATTCTCGTATTAAAACGGCCAGATCTTATACACTAAGGTTAATGCTACACAATGCGAGGTAAAACAACCGTAAATGAGAACAGCCTGTATTGCCAAGATTGATCAACCGGTTCAATACAAAACGATGAAACTAATCTTTAAAACGTATATATAACCCTTTTTTTTTTTTTTTTTTTTTTTTTAAATAAACTATCTCGGAGAAGCTACACGGGCTGCACTGAAACTTCAAACTTGAGCCCCCCTCTGCGTCTAAACGGTGGGTGTAGCCGTGTAGATCGACGACCGGCATACCTCCTAACTCCTATCTCAGACAAAGCCTGGTGCAAATCAATGATTCAGCAGTGATTATAATTATCTACCTTTGTTCAATGCTGGTACGAACTCAAACTAAAGGTGGGCAGAATAGTCAGAAATACGTCCATTGCTCACAAAACTGTAGCCTAACCGAAAAAGGGACCAGCTAGAGCTAACAGTGCTGACTCAATCAACAAAAAAAAAAAAAAAAACCGTTTTTTTGCCTGTTCTGTATTATAATAATCCTACATGTTGTAAGCTGATAAAATATTCTTTAAACAAGAAAATAATGTTGGGCATATATATATATGTAAGCTTAACGCAAATGAATACGTCTCTGCCCCGAATACACCCGAAGGATAAGAATATCCAGCCAATCCAGAAATGCACAACCCAGTTTTTTTTTTTTTTTCACATGGACAGCCGCAAATGAATTCGCAAACTAAACGTGGACATTTCTCCATTCCCAATGCAATTGATTATCCCTAATCGATCAAAAAGAAACTTAACTTGATGCTTAAAAGTGGGGGTATGACAATCTCAAGCCGGAGTTTGCTTCAACCAGTAGTAATAGTGAAAAAACGCCCAGCGCTGTGCTGCGCTCACCCGGCGGACGTCTTAACTTTCGCGTATTTGACGCGTTATTATTTGCTGTGCAGTTGCCGCGCACTGGGCCGTTTGATGCAGCATCAGGCTGGGCTTGTTAGCCTTGGTGAGTAAACGGTCTGATGCCTTACGGATAAAAATGGGCTCTAGTGGCGAAATCTCTATGCAATCGTTTTGGCGTGATCGGTTAGTGATAAGTAATAATATACATTGATGCTGGGGTGTGTTTTTCTAGTTGATTGCTGATTGTTTGCACTGGTCCTACGTTGATTGGTGAATAAATATACGGAGCGGAATTTTTCAAATCACCCGAAATTCATAAGGATCTGTTAGCGAGGTACCGTTTCTTTATTGTTTTTTTTTTTATGTGTTGTGAGTGTTGTTTTTGTGTATGATTATTATGTAGAAAAGAATGAGAGAAGAATAAAGGAAAGGAAAGAAAAGGTCATTGAAAAACAAAAACAAAAAAAAAAACAAAAACAAAAAAAAAAAAAAAAAAATTACTGCCTGGCATAATATTGCTGAGCTTGTGGATGTCGGCTGGAATGACTAGATGAGCCGCCTCCGCCGCGAGAACTCGAGGCTCCAGAAGTTGATTGCTTTCTTGACGAAGACGTTGCTGAAGAAGAAGACCGCGGCATTGATGATGATTGAGATCTTGAATGCGAAGATGAAGATGAAGATGATGGACGATGCGAAGAAGATGATGATGTTGTATGCTGAGCAATTGGACCTGGTCGGAGTCGTAACATTGTACTTCTATTCTGTTTCATAAATGTCTTTTAACAAAGGGGATTATTAGCTTTTTTTTAAAATTCTTTCTCGAACACAGGTTTCAATTTTTATACTACATACCCGTAGCTGTGAGTCAAATTCTTGTCGCTCTCGACCAGTCAGGTAAGGTTCCCATACTTGGCGCTGATTTAGGGAATCTGTGTATTCATAAGGTGCCAGCGATCGAATTTCTTCAGATGATTGCTGTGATTTCGAATGTTGTTGTTGATATTGAACTTGTGATCGAATATAGGAAGAATTAGCTCTATACCATTCTTGCCAGGTTTCAATTGGATGCCTGCTTGAACTGTATTGCGGTAGCGGTATTCGAGGCATTATGCTTTGCTGATTAGGTATTAGTATACAAAAGGGATGAGAACAGAAACAAAATAGTAATATATGAAAGAGCGATCAATCCTGTTGGCGTTTAGTATTCTTGTCGAAAAGGTCTGGTCGGGTCGTGGGATTTGTGGGATTTGTGCAGCCGTTCCGTTCAAAATAAACACAATTAAACAACACGAAAATAAATAATTAAATATGAGTCGTGACTGGGAATATCGTCATTTACCACTGGTTCATAATCTTTTCTGTTTTTTAGGAGATAAACGAGAAGTCAGAAGAAAAAAAAAACAGAGCCTAGTGTTTTATAAGAGAAAAGGAAACTAAACCCAGAAGAGGGAAAGCTCTTTGATTTATATATCACAGGAAGAGGAAGGAGAAAAAAAAATTACTAAGAAAAGAAAAACATGAAAAAAATAAAATAAAATCATCAAACTTTACATCTAGATTTGAGAAAAGAAAAACAAGCGAAGGAAGAAGAAAGAGAAAAAAAAAAAAAAAAAAAAAAAAAAAAAAAAAAAAAAAAAAAAAAAAAAAAAAAAAAAAAAAAAAAAAAAACAAAAACAAAAAAAAAACACTCAAAAAGTAATAACGTATTCGCAATGTGCAGGACGTTTGCGGGTGCGGGTGTGCGGCCGATCTGGGCTGGATCTTTTCAGTTTAATATGGAATCAACAAGTTTTCTTTTCCTGAGAAAAATATAAATATCATATATTCAATATGTCCTAGTTTGGTCAGAAATGTATATATCTCATTCCAAAAGAAAAGACCAAACCTGGCTCTGTTGATAAAAAAAAAAAAAATAGGCTACGATGTCATGGATGTGGGCATTCAATTCCTTCCAAGGCTGTGGTGGATGAATAGAGAACATACAACCAATCTTTCAAAAACTGCTTTTTTTTTCTTCTCATAAACGTTCCATTATGCTTTTATTTTCGGGGCTTGGGCTTGGACTCCTGTGGAAGATGATGCATCGCAAGACTAACTCCTTTCGAAAAACAACCCACCCTCATCCACTTGAGCAATCTGTTAACGCCATTCGTCGGATGCTCTAATCATCCATTAAAACCGAAAAATATCGTCTCCGAATGTCGGCCAATTATTATACTATCAATAGTTCCGAATTCCATATAGCCGTGCAGTTGTATAAAAAAAAAAAAAAAAATCAAAAACTAGAAGGGGAAAAAACCGTTGAGCCTAAGATCGATCGCCGTTGAGTTTAAACCCGCTAGTGAAACATCGGCAACGGATTAAAAACGGTTTTTTTTTTGTTTTTTTTTTGTTTCCACCGAGTAATGATCGCTCCATTCCCCTGGAAAAAAATAAAATTCAAGCGATTCGGATATTATCCCCAGTGAGTGCCTAGCGGCTAACATCTAAGGGGATTATTCGTCTTCATGAGCCACGTAAAACCATTCATCTACGTACATGTTTCAAAAAATGTCAAGCCGACGACAGGCCGAGTTTGCAAATACTACATCCTGCCAGTCAAAAGGGGGCTCCAAGTCGTACGTGGATAGCTTCTAGAATCCCACATTGAACCTTACTAAGCTCCAAACTAGTGTTACTTTTCACTGTCGTCTCTCAGCTTCGGCGCATTCGGTATCCCTTTTTCCAACTCCACCGGCATTTCCGGCAGGCGATTTATTATTTTATAACCCCATCCCACTGCAAATTTCATACATATTCACATTCCACATTCCACACTGACGGCATGAATCCCACGAATTGCTGGATCCTATAATCATATGGCCACGTAATATGATAAAATAAAATAAAACCTACAAAAAAAAAGCCGTTTTGCATTTGGTGTGGGTATATGCAGCCAGCCGTTAGGAAATTGCTCTAAGCCGAGAAAACCAAAAAAAAAAAAAAAAAAAAAAAAAAAAAAAAAAAAAAAAAAATAAAAAGGGGTTAATTGATGAGCCTATAGCCAGGACAGTGTTAATTATAGCACCTCCTCAACTCCAGATAAGTCTCGACAGAGCTGTCAAAATAACTATTGAAACTGCAGATATATTTACATAGGCGGTTGTTTATTAACTTTGGTCTCGATCGATCGCATGTTTCCAAAATTAATAGAATACCATATTTCATCAACTATTATCAATATATCCCGTATAAAATATAAACAAACCTTTTGCACAAAAACACAAAATAACCTTACCGTGCTTTCGACCGTGGTGGCGCTATCATGGCCGCAGCAGTTTGACGAGCGTCAACAGAAAACAAGGTCGCCACGTATAATTTCGCCATTGATATGAACGAGTTCAGCCCCTGAGAAAGCTTTGCAGATAGTGGCGGGGAGTCGACAACCTGTCCTTTAGATACGTACGGCATGATTTTTGTCAGTAGCCGATGATCGATGAATCTAGAAGTTGGCGTATGTGATGAACGTGGAGAAGTAGTGATGTGGTCTAAAAGAAACCGGTTGGGACATTTCAATTTCTATTCATCCATCAACCTGGTAAACTGAGACCCTAGGTTTCACAGCTCAGACATTTAAATTCATTTGTTTTATTACTGGTTTTGAAAAACAAAAAAGCTAGACAAGATTTTCGTAGCTTTCATCTCTATGGTCTCCGTCTTATGGCTTGGCTAAGGGCTATGTAACACTTTGATATCATTTCATAATATTATACCCACTTGAAACATGGGATTATTTCATCGGCGAGATATTGCATATGGATTTCCGGGAAAATGACTCAACAAAAAAAAAACCAAAAAAACAGCAAAAAACAAATGTTCAAATTGCCTAAAGATTTATCCTTTCAATTTTGTTAATAAGGGATGGATGATTCGTTCATTGGACAGATCGGAAAGAACGGCTTTGGGTCTGAAAATTTTTATTTTTATTTTTATTTATAGTAGAGCTAGTGTAGCCAGAGACAAAATGCAAGAAACGGAAATTAATAACATGTATCATCAATTACGTAAATTAATGAGAAGCCAAATAAAGAGACAGCAACAATTTGCAACGGTTTTTCTGCCATGTATGATGTAGGACATGGATGTTTTTTTAAAAAGTGCTTCCAAGGGTCCTCGAAGTTCCCCTGGGTTTTTTGGGAAAATGTTTTATTTTTATTTAATTTTTTTTTTTTTTTTCAACGGTCAATCCAAAAGCCGATGAGCGGCGGCTGATCCATCAAGCAGGTTCATTCGAAGTTTCCATAGACGTACGTACGTCCGAACTGAAGTCTCCGCTGTAGAGCAAACTAAATATTATAATAATCGTGCAGAAAAAAAGTTTTGCAATAATAATTTTTTTTCTTTTCTTCTCAACAGTATATTAGTACCAGCGACCTTTCGGCATTAGATTTCCGGTCAACAGTTCAGATATCTACAAATTCTCAAACTCCAAGGCGTTTTGGCTAAGACTTTGTCAGTGACATGCCTGTTGAAACCTGCCAGTTTAGACGAGGACGTCAGTGCTGCCGCTGCAGTTGGCGCGCTTAAAGCAGGTTTTGAAAGAAGCACATCCATCCATCCATATAATCCTGCAAGACTAACCAAACCATACTTCCGATGGCTTCATGCGATATCGTAAAACGAAACGTATTGGACATCGGGCCGATATCCTGCACAAATCAAAATCAAAAATGCAAAATGCAAAATGCAAAATGCAAATCCAAAAGCGCCAGTTCTTCTCTTCGGGTAGGTGCATTGAGTCCAAGACACAACAACCTGCCACTACGTAGACAAGAGCGAGTAAAAGTCTCAGAATATTCTGTACTCTGTCGGAAACTTGCCATGGGTATGAGACCTAGTGCGCAGATTTCCGGATTTGTATATGGATCCTGTACAGTGATGATGGAGGGTTTCTAAGAACGAAGACCGTATTCTATGGCCCGACATTTTTTGCGCTTTTTTTATTTGAATGGATTGGCACATCCGCTAGCCCGCCTTTCACGGAACAAAACTGCCAACTGCCAACCAATGCCTTTCACGGAACAAAACTGCCAACTGCCAACCAATGGCATATTCGAGTACCACCATTTGGGCTAATTCACAATCGCAACTGATACCGGCAACTGATCCGGCCGGGATTCGCCTATTTCGAATACGCTCAATTTTGTGGATAAATACTGTAGATCTGGATCACCCATATTATTGCAAAATAAGTGGGCAAAGGCTTGGTGGTGACGCGTGGGTGTGCAGTGGATTTCAGTGGGATGAAACAGGCGCCGTCAATTCGTTCCCAGTGTACAACCGAAAGAGAGTTACCCTCAGTTGTCATGAAATCATATTACTGATACATCGCTAATCTAGCATCATGTTGTCTAGTTTCATAATATACCGTTCGTTACTTGATCGGTTTAAAATCCTAGTGGTAATAATATCACAGTAAACTTGTAACATCAACACCAAAAAGTGACGTTAAAGTTTCCCCTCAGTTAGAACAATGCGGGTCTGATTTCCACGATTCCGTAAAGTCCTTCAAATCCCGTCCAAGTTTATATATGAATTTTGGCTACGAGTTTATAAATTGGATATCTTGGCACCATTTTTACTGAGATGCTTGGAAGTTCTTGCGGCCCATGTCTTTTTACACCGTGGGTATCCACTGGACCCATTCTGTCTTTCCAAAATGTACATACATGTATGTGCGTTATTTTTTGCCTTCTCTCTTGGAAAACCCTTATATTATCGTTCAGCAGGAAATCCTGCAAGCGTATATACGTCCAGTTGATGTACTACTCCAGTTCACAGCCAGAGAGAGCAAGAGGAGGCCAAAGTAGAATGGTATTTTTCATCTTTCGCTTTTTTTCCAGAATGCAACCTAATCGTGCCCATACTCCTACTAACAATCTCTTCACCATCCTTCTCTCTTAACTCCCCGTTTGCAAGGCTCACTATTGGATATATCGGGCCAGCGGCTTTGCTTTCCCCGTGCTTTTTTTTTTTTTTTTTTTTTATATCTCACGCCGCACGGCGCCAGAATCTTTTGTCCGAAAACTACGCGTGCAAAGGAAAAATAGGTATGCGGTATGCTTATTTTATATACAGCATTATATACCACCAATAACATACCTTGAAGCCACGATCATCGCGTTCAAGTATCTACCCCCTCCCATACGCAAAGATAAAAATAAAATAAAAAATGAGACCTCCTGATTATATTGCTTGCACGTGTATATATACCCGTTATATCTGAGACTATTTTACATGTGGCATGTATTTTCCTTCCTTACTTCTGTTTCCCTCTAAAATTTATTTTACTTTTCCAATTACATCCAAAAATTTGTGACTCCCCTAGGCTTTTTTTGTTTTTATTCCATATCCTCATCCTCGTCATCCATCTTTTCATCCTCCTCTTCCTCCTCCTCATCATCCTCATCATCATATTCCGCCACCTTCGGATCTGGTGACTTTCTTGTAGTAGTTATAAAACTCCTATCATCTGCTTCATTACACAGCATTACCAAATAGTGCTGCGACAACTGCTGAAAAGCCTCAGTGCGGACGATAGCTCCCCAGTGTCTCATGCAGTACAATGCAGCGTTACGACGAATGAACTTTTCATCAGCAACCATTGCTCGCTCCCAAATAAACACTGCCGTATGAACAGACATACCCTCTCGAACTATCGCTTCTATACAAAGTTTCCGCAGTCGCGGTAGTTCATAAAGATTGGCCAGGATTAATTGACCAGTGATCGCGTCCATATCACATCCATCAATAGAATCTCGATACATGTATTCCACCAGCTTTGCTACCCACGCAATAGGCTCGGGGATAAACAGCTTATGAGTTTCCGACTCAATCATCCCGCTAGATATAATCCGTTGAAAATGTGGCCATCGAGCTGCCAAAAGCATCATGTGGACCTTGATTGGGGCCGATATTTGCATATCGGATTCGTGCAATTGCCAGTCAAGAGGAGGCCTGGTAGTACTATCAACCGCGGTGATTTCAAAATCACACATTTCTGACCGTTTGTAGAATGCATGCATATCATGTCCAATCGTACCAGATATTACTGTTTTGCTGGATTCTGGCTGATCCAAATATCCAAACTCTGACAGGTCAATTGTCAGCACATGGCTGAGCCGCTCCTCAGAATCAGCCCGATTACCTAACAGCACCAATTTGGCTCCGGTAACTACCATATTATGCCAAGTATAACCTGAAAAGTAATCAGAGCAATCTTCAACTATCGACCTCCAACTCAAAGAATCCATATCCAACGATGCAATGCTAGTGGACACATCTGGGATCGTCCCTGGTACTACCACATCCAACATTGTACCTGGCACATCACTACCATGCAAATGAATCCCGGAACTTCCAACTAATGGATAATCCAATGGAGTAATCTGAATTTTACCAATGGAATTCGTTTCAAGATCATACCATGTTACATCTGTCACTCTGTCCATATTTGGAGTCAACCCTCCAAATGCCCAAATCTTGTTATTATACACTGTAATCTTATGATCATAACGAGCCACAAACTCCATTGGACCCTCCCATGAGTTGGTTTTGAAATCAAACCAATAAAAGTCATCCAAAACTTCATTTCCAGCTCCAAGCCCTCCACTGATAACCATCTTAGTGGTGTCGTCCGATAAGCAAGCCGCATGACGAGTCCTCCCTGCAGGAACATTATCACCTTTGACAATAGGCTGTTTCCAGTTATCCCGGTCAACGTTGTAATAAAATAGTTCGTTATTCATTGAACGGTCTTCATGTTCTCCTCCGAATACCACAGCTGTTGACCCTCTCATTACTGCCGTATGTCCTAACCTGGCGGCCGGTGCCAACCTTCTATCACCATTTCTATTATTCGCAAACTTTTGCCAAATATTTGTGTTCAAGTCGAGGATTTTGACATAGTCGTCGACTATTTATTGTTAGTACCTGTGTCCTAATGAATAAAATAAAATAAAAACACATACCTTCACCTTCATACTGATCAAATCCACCAAATACAAACACCTTTCCAGAATCTGTGATTGCTACAGCCGAGTTCACATAGACAAGTGGTATATCACCTATAGATGTTACTGTTAGTAAGAAGAAGAAAAAGATTTGGATTAACAAATCGGATCACTATTTAGTCACATACCGGATGCTGCGACAACAGTATGGGCCTGCTTTCTAGAAATTTCCTGCTGAGGTAATGTTGGAACTGGCATTATATCTTTTTTACCATCGTCTGTCCAAAAAAGAAACAACAAGCAAAATAATTCAAACTAGATGGTATTAAATAGCCTGGAGGGAAATATGTGGCTTGGATAAAAAAAATAAAAAGAGAAGTTGATTTGATCTTGTTATCGCTTAGTTGACTGTTCGAAGACGGGGATTTTTTTGGGACCCGGCCGGCCGCGGGCTAATTTTTTTTTTTTTACCTTGGGAAGGGAGAACCAAGGCGGTTGACAAGGCAACCCAATCGGAGTACCGACTCCCAGTCGGGACAAATGGACGGTGGTGGGGCTCAAGTATAGGCTTTGGTTCTTTGGCATTGGGTTTAGATGGCGAGGGTTTTTGAGTGATTAGGTAGTAATGAATTATATTTCCGTACCAGAGAATTCAACTGAGGCAATTTTCCGTGTTTTTTGACTTGAATCTCGCCGGTTGATCTCATGCTAAAAGTTGGTGCGGCTATCGCACTTTGTTCTTAGCATGGACATTTGGATTGTTCACAAAAAGCATGCCTCTTTTTTAAATCTAAATTCCCTCGGTTTAAACCACACGAAATGTTGATTTAGCTAAAGCATTGTCAGTTGCAAGCAGTGGGTTAACATCATCGGCAAAGATTCAATAACGAGACGCGACAGATATTACTACGCGCCGATCTGCTGGAAAGCCTGATATTTCCATCCGAATTTCAAAATTAACGCGTATCTTCATTTGCCAGCACTGGCAATTTACTATACACACGAAATGTCCATGGTTTTACGTTCGGAGCTTTTGGTCGCGCATTACTCAAACTAGACCTGGCTCTTTTGAACAGTGTTTTTTTCCTTGCTTTGTGACTACCACTTTTTTTTTTCGCTGAATTTTTTTTTCTTCACCCCCACTCTCTAACCAACTTTCAGTCGTCCACATGTCGTCAGTGGTGGATATTTCTAATCCTAATGGTCAGTTTGAACAAGTTCCTCAGTCAGACTACCCCGAGCATGAAGTAAATGGACCGATTGTCGATGATGGCCGTCGGAAATCTAACCGGAGAAGGACAAGCACCGTGTTTTTCACCAGTGATCCGATCCCTGCAAAAGTATCAAAACCAAAAAGACCAAAGAAAAAGAGCTTGGATAGTAATAAAAGCAAGGACGAAAAAAAGGCGAACACTGTTAAAAGCTCAACGGCGCCAAAATCCAAATCGAAATCCAAGCCAAAAGCTGACCCGAAACAGAAGCCAAAACCCAACGAAAAACCACCAAAGCCCAAGGCCAAGCCCAAACCCAAGCCAGTACTGCCGCCAACTTTTCATCAGATTGAATCGCCATACCCAGAAGATATTCTGTGGATGAAGCTTACTCTAAGAGAGTTTATCGTCCGATGTACGTTCAAAACAAAATTGTGAAATTTCTTTTATTAACCCAACTTGCAGTTGAAAAATTATGTCGACTTCCAACACGTCATGGAAGCGTGATCAACAATCCAAACGAAGAATGGGGTAGCAAACTATTCAAAGCTACGATCGTGGCTTTTCTTAAAATCATTGGTAACGATGCGATACCGCTGGTTCCAGAAACTGTTGGCTACTTGAAGCAAATCGAAGGTGTGAACAACGAATCGGAGGAACTGTGGACATTGTTAGCGGAATTCTTGGGGGAAAAGGACATGAAGCTAGAAGACGATGGTGATGACTTTGGCGAACTACGATATCAGTTGAAGTTGTTACGAAAGTTGCTACTAATTGCCACGCAAACCGAAACCATTCGTCTGACAATTGAAGATGACTTAGCAGAAGCAAAGCAGTGTCAAACCGATGTTTCGAATGAAATCAAGGCTCTCAAGAGTAAATGGGAAACGCAAATTCTACGACTGGAAGCTACCAAACCGGCGACGCCAGGGCCAGGGCCAGAATTGGAAAAATGGCAAGATCGGTTCCTCACGTCAAAACGGTATAGTCAAAACCGGATCCACAAGGCTGAAGCAGCTGCATATAACAAGAATCGAAAATACAGTTCTCGGACAAGCTGTGTGGGGATTGACACTTTGGGCAATGAGTATTGGATTCTGCAGCAGAAATCCAAGGGCATCACGTCCTGGGGGTCGTGGGTGATTGTAGTCAAGGGGGATGATTCACTGTCTCATCCTGACGGGACTAAAGCAAAAGATGATGGGCCATCCCAAGGGCGGTTGTGGTATGTTTCTGACAAAGAAGAGATTGTCAAGTTGGGTGCTTGGATCAGAGCTCAGTATATTCCTCCTGGATCGCCTCGGCTGGCTATACCGCCTATTTGCCGCGAAATTTACAAGTTCGCCGAGTTTAAAGATACTGATCATGAATAGATAATAATAATAGTAACTGAGTATTTATTGCTAGAGCTTAGGTTGGCCACGTGTCTAGTATTATAGATTAATACAGAATAATTCACGCGCTAGATATACCGGCCGCGGCTCGTGCGGCGTCGGCAATTTATTTAGACAGTTTCCAAAGGATCACGGTCAAATTCACTAATCTCCACACTAACAGGACCATCATGCAACTGCTGCAACCGGTTGAGCAGCAAGGTTTGGAAAGTGGACAAGTATCCCCGTTCAGTATTAGAATGGCCACAAATAATCGCCGACTTTCCAGTTTCCACCAAATGCAGCAACTCATGGTGGCCCAACTCGCCAGTGAAATGGACGTCTGCATCGGCGCCCCGCAAGACAGACCCACCAGACCCGGCACACAATGCGATGGAATTGACTGGAGCGCCCTGTCGGTGTTGTGGTGATAGTGCTACTTGCAAATGGTTCAACCCGAGGCCCTGTTTAGCCCGCGTCACCAGCTGTTCAACAGTCACTGGTTTAGAAAGCTTGACAAACCGACCCATACCAGATGTTTCGTAACCTGGGGCTGTCGAGCTTTCAAGGGCATATCTTTCCTGTTCGTGGCCATCAGCTAGGATATCTGCAAGCCAATCATTGACGCCACCTACAGTAGCATCAACTGCAGTATGTGGACAGTACACGCTGATTCCGGCCTTCGCAAGCTTCAACAGGGACAATTGCTGTGGATCCTGAGGCGTGATGGATTTCAAACCTCGGAAGATGAACGGGTGATACGCCATTACCATGGAAATCTGCTTTTGGATCGCCTCGTCGCATACCGCGGTGGTTAGATCAATGGCCAAAAGGACCGAGATCGGTTCACGTGGAGGTGGTGTTGCGGTGGAATCGATTGCGGCGCCTAGAATCAATCCCGTATTGTCCCATGAATTATCGGCCAATTCTCGTGGATATAGTTTTTGAACTAAAGAAATTGTTATTATATCATCCCGAATATATTATCCTTTAATCCGGAGATTATCTCACATACTTGCACTAACGACCGTTTTGACTGCTTTTTGTGACGCCATTTGTACTTTGTGGGTTTGTTTTTTGTCAGGTTGGGAAGTTCAAAATCTTTTTGTTTTTTTTTCCCTCCTCTCTAGATTTATCAGCAAAAATGCAATTGACTGGGGATTATCTTGACTCGACAATTCGTGAACGATTGGGAGCGTCTCATGTTGATATTATCGATACATCAGGTATGAAAATGGGATGTCGTCTAAGCTAACCGATCTAAAAAGGCGGCTGTGGTCAAGCGTTTGAAGTGGTGATCGTTGCCGAGCAGTTCAAAGGGAAAAACCGGCTCATGCGACACCGGATGGTTAATAACGCTTTAAAGGAAGAAATTGCACAGATCCATGCATTTACACAAGTAAGTTCTGGCGGAACAAATTAATCCGAATCTCGGCTTTTTTTACTGACTGGCTCTGTGATTTAGAAAAACTTTACCGAGGAGGAATGGAAAGCCAAACAGTCATCGTAGATTCATCAGGCGCGCTGTTTTCAAGCCAAGGCTCCATTTCTCCGGGTGCGGCGACATGATCATTCCGATACCGCACGATAATTCTCGTTTGCTTTTGTATACTAACTCGATTCTTTGGTTATAAGTTTTGGAATTGAATTAATGAATGATTTTTTTTTTTGGCTCACGTATACTGGTACTGAGTAGTTTGAAAAAGGAGTTGCCCGAGTATATACTGCCCCTTTTTGTTTTGGCCAATTACTATTGAGGGGCGGTTGATTGGTTCATATCCCCAACAATCGCCTTCCCAGTATCTACGGTAGACAGCCTCGATCTCTTCAGCTGGCTTTTTCAGAACAAGGAATATGCACGATAACAAAACGGAAAATGGTGCCGATATTTCACTCGTCGGGGAATCCACACCGCCTGCACGAAAAAGAAACCTGAAAGGCACATGCAGGATAAACCTTTTCCGATGCATAATCTCTCTCTCTCCACAATATCGTGAATGAGTTTCTCGTCCGGATCAATTGAAAGACTGGCAACAATTCTGAGTAATAATAAGAATAACCACCAGTAAACTATTGTCGGCTCGTAGTTTTATATATATATTCAATTACACATCATTAAACAATCAAAACCAAATCAATCTCACATGAGAAAATAGTCTTTTTAAGCTTTCTACGCAGCAAAAAAATTTCCAGTAGAAACACACAATCTGCTTCTTTTTCTAAACCCAGTCCACTTCTCCGGATTTTTCATATGCAGCTGCCACTTGACCGGTAGAGTCATGAGCATAAAACGAAATGGAACCTGGCATGACATTCAACTCTCGTTTATCCCAGACCATGCAGATTCTAGGCTGTGGCCCTTTCTTGTCAAATCTGATAGTAGAATACAATTCACCAGTAGGATCATGAATAAAAGTCGCCTCACCATACGGACATACTTGACCATTGACAGTCCAATAAGACGGTCCAGATTCAATCATTGTAGCGTTAGTGTTGAGAGACCGGCGAGAGACCAATGGTCTTGTGATAAGCGAAGCACGCGTAGAAGTATTGAGAGTTCTCAACAATGGCCGACTAAATTGTTGCATGGTAGGTAGATTGACACAAATAAATATAAAAAAATGGTATAAAGAAGTTGAGGAAAAAGAGTGGGAATAGCTTCTCTTTTTATATCTTTTCGGTTAAACGCTTAGGAGATATCCTAACCACACAGATCAATTGGCTTATCCAAAAACAGAAACAAAAACTTACCGCAGCGTTCAAGTGCAGATCAGTCCTGCGGAACCCTTACCCAGTTGTGTGTGTGTGTGTTGTTTTAAATTGCTCGCTGAGACATTGCCCCCGCGATTTTTGTTGAGGCTGAACAAAGCGCTGGATGATTCAACAATTGGTTTCACACCAAAAATAAAATAAAAAATGAGCTGATTTTTTAACCACACCATGAGGGGCTTACTGATTTGTGTAATGATAACCCCGGTCTTTCTATTTTGCTATAAACCCAGCCAATCAAATATATACATGCACCATGCACAGGAGGAAAACAGATCCGAAAACTTGGGTTGAACTTTGACTCATCGCCCTTTCTACCACGATTGGCCAGCAAAGGGGGTTCGCTCCCTATCGTCAACCTAATCACAATGGGGCCGATTACTACTCCGGTAACCGTAATCCAGTATTCGACGTCTCCAATCCTGCAAATTGACTAATTAATCGTCTCTGCCACTTGTCACATAATTCAGTCAGCTGATATAGTACCCCAGCAGCCATACTTTGAACCCTTTCATCGATAATTGACTGCCAAGACTGTTCAAGCCACATTTTAATCTCAACTATTTGCCGAGACCATTTAGTCGCCAGGAATTCCCCCTCGGTGATCTCCAAAATTACCAACATTATGGTCATCAACCCTTCGATAATAACTGGCTCGCCAATCGCTCGTTGCGATAACACAATCTCTATCAACTCTCCAGTCAAATCAGGTAGATCTTGACTAGTAGGATATGCAGCATGAAGTAACAATGCCAGGGTTTTGAACAAATGCCCAGTTAAAATTTCGGAATAACTCCCCATTGCTTGGATACCACCAGTCTGGTGCCATTGAGTGGTCAGTGGTAAGACAAAATATCGTGCAGCCAACTTGGCATAAGCGTTAAAAGTACTCTTTGTAGATCCACCTTGATCTCTTTCTTTTTGTAATTTGCGTGAAATGCGTAACACTTGAGGCCCACTCAACTCATCTCTTGCTTGTTCTGCGGTATTCTTCATCAATCCACGTTGTAACTCTTCTGCTGCTGGTAGTCTAAATGCCTTGTCCAATTCACCAGGGAGGTATTTGCTAGGAAATTGCCTCTCCTTTGGCTCCAGTCCTGCGAGCTCCCGTGCTCCTAGTGATAAACTGGATAACAGAATCATTCTCTGTTGAATGGAATAATCACCCGTAAATACCAATGAAGCCAAATACTGGGGTACGATAGTGGGGGAGCTAGCCACCAACGCCGCTAGTGCCGATAGTCGCTTTTCGTTAAACTTGTCCATACTGTATTCGTCTTTCACACCTGCTAATACCTCTGCTAGTGCTTTTGCGTTATACTGCAGCTCTTGTCCAAACTGGGCTTTACGGCGGATCAGATCTGGCGCCGCATCTAGTGCGAGCTTGTGCATGTCGTACTTGTCCGACGCAAGGTACGTCAGCAGATCTTTAATATAAGCCGGTGGCCGTGTTGCTTTTTTGTTTGGGGTGGGGTCTTCGTCATCTGAGTCTTCTGGATCGTGTTCAGGAAATGGATACGGTTCCAACTCCTCATCGTCACTGTCTATTTCTTGGATACGAGGCCCCTTTGGTTGTCGATTGGGTGGAGGTGGCGGTTTGTGGGGTACAACTGATTGGCGTTTGGGTACTGGTTTGGGTTTCATCGGCGGTGTATCTAGTAGTTTCCAAACATTTGTATCATATTTGATCCTCTTGTCTTGAATTTTTGCGATCACTTCATTCCAATACCGCTGTTCATCTTGCAATACTTCGAGTCCAAATTCCAACTGGCGAACTCCCTTTTCTGGCGCTTTTTTGCTGATAGTTTCCGCGACAAGAGTACCAAAGATTCTGGCACGGTCTGATGGTGAGCCTAATCGGTTGGATATGGCATTGAGGTAATCCGCTGTCGACGCTGCGCTTTGCAAGTCATCAGGAGATAACTGACTCGCTATCAGAAAAATAAGCTGTGTCTGTGCTTCTTGAATTGACAATGGATTATGCTTAATACCGATAGGGTCCCCCCATTGTTTGATGAGCTGCATAAGCATTGTTATATTGCTGAGAAGTGCTACCACCCGCCGCACTCCAAGGGACTTTTTCTGTGAGTATTCTAATAAATAGCTGTCTTCCGCACCACCAACAAACTGGGTAATAATTGCGGCAACTGCGGAAAACCTTTCTTCTGGTGCACTGTCGTCTTGCAGTTGTTTTTCAAAATAGTTCAACATGTCCGTCACACACCGACGCTGTTCGCTTTGTCGCAATTGCCGAAACATTGTCAGTGTTGGTTCAATATTCTCCTGACGAATCAATACACGACACAACGCCTTTGGGTATCCCAGTTTCCATGTTTTTTCAAACAAGTTTGCATCTCCAAGTTCGGAGATTTGAGGTGCAATAAACTCCACATATTCCTCGCCGCTGATCCACTCCCATTTATCATACCGTGCACTCTCTTCGACACTCATATGCAACGACATTTGATCCAGCAAGAACCGAGCTGCAGATACCCTACCCAAGATTCGACTACCTCCGTATAATGCAACAAGCTCCTTCTGTTGCATCTTGCCTTGTACTGAGCTCCATACTTTTTTGATGGTGGCATGTTGTAACACTTCGCTGAGTACCACCCCGAGAAGGTTCACATGTGAATAAACAGCCACATTTTTCGCATACTCTTTTGCATTGCCATCGCTGTCTATCTGTCCAGTAAGTGCTTGTATACGCGCCAGCAAACTGCTAATCCCCGGCATTGATGTGAACGCATCGATGACGAGATCATGATCTAGTTGTGGATAGAGTGAGGGTAAAGTCTCGTTGATCAATGCAGCATAAATACTTAATGAAGCTGTCCCCGGCGTCGTCAGCTCCGAATTATGAGCACTGATAAGTTGTTTAAGCAGCTCATTAGCGCGATCTATGTCAGGGCCTTGTTTGAGCTCTTGTACAATCTCCTCCATCTTGTAGTTGTGAAGAAGTCAATGTCCCAGCATCGCGATGTCGACTTTTTAACTGCCCACACCCGGCTTTCGAATTTCCGTAATTCTTGGAACTTAGTGTCATTCTTTATATCGTTTTCACGTCTTAAGAAGAAAAGAAAAAAAAAAAAAAAAAAAAAAAAAAAAAAAACAGAACTCTTACAATACGAGAGTAGCAAAAAAGTGCGCCAGCCGGGAATCGAACCCGGGTCGCAGCAATACTCAGTTTGATCTAAGAATCCATTCTCATAATGTTTTCATGGGAACGCTGCATTCTACCATTAAACTACTGACGCCTTGAATTTTCCAAAAAAAATTCCCCGTTCATAGTACCCTGTCTCAGATAGTGCGGCTCAATATTAGTTGTTTGCAATTGGTATCGAATAAGCAAATATCTTGTGGCTATTTTTGCATGAAATTCTGGAAGGGTTAAAATAATTTCGGTTCGGTGAGCAATTACGGCCGCAGAAATTTGTGTCGTGAAGATATTAGTCGATTTAAAATTGCGGCTGAGACATATGATTCACGCCGCATGATATGAGTTTTTGTTTGATAATCCACGATGAAAAGGGGAATTCACTGGACATACTGTAAAAATTTATCTTTAATATTTTCCTGCATACATTCAACATATAATGGAGAGGGGATGGCTTTTATTTCACTGGTTTGGCGTAGGAGTGCTCATTTCTTAGGACATTTTCTCTCTCAAATTTACCCAATTCTCCAGTATAATTTGAAATGTATAATGCTGTATCAAAATGAGTCATCTTGCATGCCTAGCTAGCCATTGTATCTCCTTTGCTAGTCATTCGGGGCAATCTACCTATTCTCTTCACTGAAGTGCTACATCGTGATCCTCTGTATGTGTTGGCCACAAGTCACGCAGTATACCCCCACCTTTGCTGCATGCTCTGTAGTAGGCAAATGTTATCAACACAGCTATTCAACATGGCCATGTTCAAACTAACGTTTAAACTGAATGGAATTTATAAAACCCTGTTCGGAAACTAGCTCCATGTGTTCCAATTGTGCTATTCTTTGTTGGAGAGTGAACTTTACTACTGTAGCCGCCAACTGATCGATAAAAGCAAAATCCAAGAACACAATGGCAAATGCTTTATTTGAAATATCCACCATTTCAATAAAGTAGCCAAGTTTCAACAGTTATCTAATGGTATACGCTTTCATCTTTACGTTTTAGTTTCGAGCCTAATTTGTTTGGATCCTTATCAGTTGCACAAACCGTCCCTGGTGCATTCTAAGGTACCCCTGCGAAGGATCTACCCAAAATGGTAAGCATTATTTCTTTTCAGGTCTAGAATGTTCGAATTATAAATCTTTTTTTTTTTTTTTTTTTTTTTTATATCAACGCCCGTTACTGCCCATACTTGTCAACAAACGGGCATGGTTCCCCGATCAGTGTTGTCGTCTATAGGGCTTTCCCGTAAACAAAACTAATTGATAAGTGTAAGAAAATATTTTTACACTAATTGGCTAGTGAGGGTTATTGTTTTTTAAAAAATGATACAGCGAATTGTACTAAATAGTTGAATAGGGGCGAGATACCTGTAAATCAGGATCTTGACTTGCGAAGCATTTCAGCAAGATTTTTTATATAATTTTTAACTCTTCATTGCCCGTAAACTTTCCGCTCCTACACATTGAACCTTCTAATACCTTATTTCCACAAATGTAAGACCATTCGACTTTAATCAGCCGACGTTTACCGGTTGCTCTACTTCACGATATGTCAAACGCTAAGATCGTACCTGCCCCCAAAAAAATATGACGGGACCGTAAATTCAATAAGTAAATATACCAAACTGAATCATGTTCGTCACATATCCGAACTAAACCATATTTGGTTCGTCGGTCCATTCTCTAAAAGATCGTAGAACCGTTGCCCGAGGGACCGCAATTTCGGTTTTTTATTTTTTTTAAAAAAAATTGTATAGAGGCGCTTTGCGATTTTGTCATCCATTGGCCACTGGTATACGGTCTAGAACATGAACGGTTTTGGATTCACTGAAATGCGTGAAAAGCTGCGTTTTTGCTTTGCTGCAGTGCCTGCATTTTTTTCTTCTTTCTTGCCCCTCCGCACACAAAGTGGCGGCTGGGATGGAGGTGAAATGTGCAACATACAGCCTTAACGACACACTCGCTTTTACAAACAAACAAATTTTGACCTTCCCCAAAGCGGGTACATCTTCTCTTGAAGACAGTGTAGAAAATACAATGACAAAGCCACTTAGATAACAAAGCTATGATTCCCGCACCAAGTGAGGCTCAACAACTTGCAGAAGCCAGCAATAAAAGCAACCATGCTCTTCTGTACGTAAAATACGCTAGACATGTGTCTTAGGAATCGTTATATGTCTATCCAGCCACCTAATTATAGGATCTAACCGTGAATAACTCGTAAAGCCTAGCTACCCCTCGATACCAGCCTATAGCTGCAGGCGGTATAGATAATGCAAGGTCACCGGTTTCGGGCGGAATCATCGGCCAATGACCCTAAACACGATCTAAATCAAGGAAATTCTCCCTCCCACTTCTCTATCTTACAAGGAACCTCGTTTCGGTATACTATCAATCTTTTGACCTTTAAGACTAAGCATGGCAAGATTTTGACATATCTCTCGGCATATACCTCAAGGCCACTCATACAACGATATTAACATCACCAAAGATCTCGTTACATATATTCGTTTTTTATTCGCCCTTGATTACAAGATTGCAAAATTGCAAGGTTGCTACAAAAAAAGCACTTGTACGCATCGATCGGCGCTGAGGGATATCTTCAAACTCGCAATCAGTCAACCAACTGAAGCAAGAACCGCGTGGGCTAGTTAACGGTATTCTGGATCTGCACCAAGATGTGTAAAAAAGGGGTTGTAGTTTTGTACGAATGTGGCTGCAACAAAAAGAAAAACGCACACATTAGATGCGGCTTTCGAGTGCCGAGAGTGTTTAGCGGCGCGTGCCCTCTATCTTCTTAAGGATCAGCAAATAAACGGGCGACGCAACCTGTGAGGCGGCCAACTTTTCTGTGACTGCCACCCACATCACCACTTTTCAACATCGATTCTCGACCTGTTCCGAAACTCGAAAATCATCAACGACAATGACACAAATTATGATTCTTTTTGATTAAAATACATGAACTTGTTCCGTTTTTCAAGCGTAACCATGGCCCGTTGCCGATTTTTCGGGCTTTATCTCGCCGTATTTCCCACGCCGACATGTTGCCCGTTCATACAGGTCTAGAAGAAGGGAGGAAAAAATAACGATCAACCCGGAGGGTCTGTATCCCGATGATAAGGTCTTACCAGATCCATCGCATCTCCAACCCAAAAGCAATCCCATTTTTGGGTATACAACCGCGATAATGAAGTAAAAAGAAACAAAAATGTTAGCACATGTCTAACCATGTCTTGCCTTTTAGACCTTCACGATAACATCCTCTCACCCCTCAAAGGTCGACATATCGTTGCTTTTTGAAATCATTGAAACTTTTTTTCTGTTCATAGTAACATATCAATGGCAAGTGTCTCAACCATCCCCGCGGTGAATGCGTCTACTTACCCCATAGATGGCATTGCTCCCTAGCCCGTAAAAAAGCAACGATTATTGACAGGGCATAGACACGAGAGACAAACACGAGACAGCTATCAGTGATAATAGAACAGTATAAAAGCATGAGGACATCCCTCCAAGACACTATATCAATTCAATTAGAATAAAACCACAAACACATACACATACACTCGCAATGGCCGAACACTGTCTCCCAGCTTCGTGGTATTCATCCAAGAAGATGTTTGATCTTGAGATGAGATCCGTCTTTCACAAGGCTTGGATTTTCACGAGTCATGCATCCCGGTTTGTGAATCCTGGTGATTTCTTCACTTATACCGTCGGTGGTGTTGATTTTGTCTTGATTAAAGACCATACTGGTACCATCAAAGGGTATCACAACGTCTGCGGCTTGAAGCAAGAAACCAGTTTCAATGAAGAGCTTCGTGGCGATGTCACGTTCTACTGGAGCAAGAATGAAAGTGATAACATTGCAAACGTGTCCAACTTCAACACATCTGCTGCATTGAAGATGGTACAAAACGAAGCTTATAGAATCCAAACTCGTGTCACTGATCAAGGTCTTGTCTACGTCAATTTTGATTCCAGCACGGAAGGTCCAATGGCGTTTGACGAATGGTACGACAACATGGAAGACACTATGAAAGTCTTTGATTTTTCCAAATATGAATACCACCAAAGCTACATGCTTGACGGACAGTTCAATTGGAAGACTCTTGTCGATGGGTACCAAGAATGTTACCATTGCCCGACGGCTCATCCTGGGTTGTCCAAAGCTTTTGCATTGCCATCATACAAAGTTGTTCCCCAAACAGGATGGTGTCGCCATTTTGCTAAATCCAAAAAAGAAAGCAAAGGCACCAATGCATCAAGTGGCGAAATTGCTGAATTCGACGGGCTTTGGATGTACATGTTCCCAGCCAATGGTGTCAACTGTTATTCCCCAGCTTGGTATTCATTGAGGGTCTTGCCAGTCTCGCCAAACCGAACATTGCTACAATACGATATTTACAGAAAGAAGGGAGACCCAGCTAAGGCGGCAGAGTTTGTTGACTTTATGCAGCAATTAAACATTGAAGATTTTTACTTGTGTGAAGGCGCACAAAAGAACTTGGATGTTGGTGTCTACTCCACCGGTCCTTTGCATCCAGACCGTGAAAACGGAGTTCTTTTCTACCAGAAATCCGTCATAAAGATGGCATTGGAGCATTTGGATTTGGAAAAGAGTGCTGGCACTGTGGTTGCTCCTGCCTATGTCGGTGTCCCACCTTCTTCGCCAGATGTGATTGATGAGAATAAAAACATGTTGGGTCAGGGTTCTGTCTTGGCGTATTAGAAAGGATAGACAAAAGATGTTTGGAATTTTTTTTGGCTATGCTTTAAAAGGAAATTTAATTTTAATGAAGGTATAAAATGATTGTTATGTAATAATGGATATTTCTGGGATACTTGTTTCGGCCGCGTAGAACCGTAGAGCTCTAGAGATTGAACTCAGTAGGAACCTCTGCCAAATACAATTGCAATTTATGGAAATAATTAGCTAGCCTAGTGAAGTGTGGAATTACTTTGCGCTATTCAGAATGGCTTGAATACCGTACCAACATTGAAGCTGCCATATCAACGAACACTAGCCTGAAACCAATCAAAAGTTGTTTGGGGTGTACTAGAAGTATATATATAGTAAACACCCAAAAAAAAAAGCGGATTTCCTTCCCGGATGTATCCAAGAAGATCAAAAAAAGATAAGTCGGGCTCGACTGGGAATCGAACCCAGGGCCTCTCGCATTTTACCCAGTTACCTGGACCCAAAGCGAGAATTATACCACTAAACCATCGAGCCGAACTTGAAACTTGCAAAGTGGATACCAACTATACCCACAGACTCAATGTGCGGCGCCTGCGGCTGCAGATTCTCAATATTGATAGAATTGACGACCCTGACGGCTCAGTAGACAGTAAAGGGTCATTATAACCTTATATTTGTGTTTTAATAATTCTTACTGCATGCTAAGAGCGAATGAGGCGCGGTTCATTTCGATCCTCAGGCTCCCGTCAATGTGCCGAGGAAAAAGATAAACAACAAAATCAAAGGTTGAACGAAATTGCTAGAGAGAAGAGCTTATCGTCACATAAAACAACGCTGAAATAATGCAAGTACCATAAGCCATTGGACATTGGTGCCCGTATAAAGGTTATATATGGGCTTTTAAGGACATGGCTTTGGGTCCGCCGAATATCTGAAAAAGCCAGATAATAATCATAAAAATATCATAACATTAATACTTCAAAATAAACTGTGTAAGATCTAAAAAAACAAAACAAAAATAGTACACATAAACAATAAAAAAGTAATACAATAATAAACAGAAAACAAAAACACATTCATCATCATCATAATTAATTGGGAGATTTTTTTCTTTTAATTCTTTTTCTTGGCTGCAGACATCAGCCCGGCAATACTATACCGGCTGACTTTCTCGTCGCCTTCACTCCCAGATTTCTTATGCATTGCTGACGATGCTGCAGCCTTTGCAGCATAGTTTTTGGAATTCTTCATGTCTGGATCGCTATTAGAAAACATTCCAGAATAGGCTCCAGGACTGAACGACTTTCGAGCCGCTTCCCGTGATGTTGACTCATTCATTGAATTCCTGCTTGACGACGATCCTAATGACATGATTGGATGAGATCGACGTTTGTCCGTCGCTTTTTCGTTCTCTGGATATGGAGCTGGAGCCGACGGTTTGGCTGGTGGAGCTGGTGGAGGCGGATCCAAGAACCCAGCCCGTGCGGCTCGATATACACTGTGCTCATTCTTTGGATCAAATGCATATGGCTTTGGTGATGGAGCACGGGTTTGTTCAACATACTTGTCGGTGAAACTGGCTCTTTTCTTGAGGTTGTCGCTATTACTGCTATACGACCGTGTAGTCGCTGGTGGTGACGGACGAGGCAAATCATAATCATTACCAAACCCACTAAACCCGGTGAAATAATCATCAGCGGAAACCGGGAGATGCATTGGACTTGGAATTGCCCGACCTTCATCAGACGCAACTGACCCGTTATCCGACCCACCTTTCACAACCACAGCCTTGCAATGATCACCAGTGGTTAAACTGGGCCGTCGAATCGTGGACACAACAGCATCATAATAATTATCCGGCGACACTTTATCAACTCGTGGAGTATTTACTACTGCTGGAAGCTGTGGGGCTCGAGAGGTGTCACGCATTGCACCAAGGTTGTTCTTCACTTCTTTCCATTTCGGATCAAGTGGTAATGGCTTTTCAGTTAACGAAGTCCTACGGCTCCCGCTCCCCAGCGACGAAGGAGCAGATGACCGCTTATTCCCACCACTAGCTAGATCCATTGGACTTTTGAATTTGCTGCTAGCAGTGCTTGTTGGAGTAATATCACGCTGCGGTGACGTTGATTTCAATATCCCAGACGGTTGACGAGGATCCTTGAGCGGCGCTTTGGCGTCGTAATAATCATCCGATTCCGACCCCGATGCTGCAAATGTTGCATGCTTTTCTTCTCTAGGTGCTAGCTGCGACAATTGATGTTGAGATTGGGGATGTGGATGTGGTTGCAGCGGCGCTGGTGGCTGCTGGGTAATTGGCGGACGACGGGGCGGAACTTCAGTTAAAGGCGACACATTTTCAGAAACAGTCCTCACTGCTGGTGAAATCGCTCTAGGATGTTGAAACATGGCCCGACCACTTGGAGACATGTCTCTCGCTGGTGGGCGATACATTCGCTCCGAACTTGAAGCTGCTCTTGGTCTTTGTCGGCCACCAGGACCAGGGCCGTAATATCCCGACGGCCCAGGTGGTGGCGGGCCATAATTACCATTATAATATTCATCCTCATACCCGCGTGGTGGACCTGGAGGCGGTGGACCATATGCACCAGGAGGTGGTGGACCGTAAGCACCAGGAGGTGGCGGTCCATAAGCACCTGGTGGCGGTGGTCCATAAGCACCAGGTGGCGGTGGTCCTCGCCGCACACGACGAGGCCCAGGAGGCGGAACTATTCCACCCATTGGAGGCATACCAGAAGGTCCACCAGACACATTTCTCGATGATGGCCGGAATTGCTGTTCATTGTCTGAACCTGGCCGGTTTTCACGTCCAAACATTGGAGACTCGAAAGTATCCAAGTTGCTTCGTAGATTTCGCTTCATCCGATTTGGCGACATGGACGTAGCATGACGTGGACCAGGAGGACCGGGAGGGCCAGGAGCTCGCGGTATACCTGAAAGCGGTGGTTGGCTGAACTCCTGCGGCCTCATTCGTCGATCTGGTGAATACGGTCGAGGAGCCATCTGCTGTCGACCACGTGGCGGTGGCGGACCATATCGATGTGGTGAGACTTGGTGACTACCACGAGGTGGATAGTAATACCCAGAACTACTAACCGACCCAGCTGGTGACGCTGGCCGATTACCGTAGTATTGACCAGACGGGAATCCGGACCCATGTCGGTAGTAATACTCCTCATCACCTGGATCCATGCCAAACGGAGGTGGAACGCCGTCAACAGTTCTTGACCTGGCTCTTCCCTGCGGCTGTTGCATCATTGGTGGCTCCCCTACTGATTCGTTCTGTTGTTCAACCGGTTCTTCATGATTCATGCTCTCAGCGTCATGATGTGATTCAGATTCTTCTGGAATTGACACATCTACTGGCTGTGGTGGCTGTGGATCAGTAACTGTAGTACCCACGGGCTTTCGTTTGACCTTTCCAGATTTTGCGGGTGGAGCACCACTCTGTGGTATATTTGGTGAAGGCATAGTACCATATGGCCCGTTTTGTGAAGTCATAGTGCCGTATGGTCCATATGAATTCGGCTCAGTAGAGCTGTTGGCTTGCCAACCAGGAGCCAATGACCGCTGGCCATCTTGACCATAACCCAAGTCGTTAGGCATATCCTCCTGTTCAGATGCTGACGAATCAATCAGCATTGACTTGTAATGCGGCTGCGGATTGCTCGCTTTTGCTGGTGATTCTGGCGGCGGTGGTGGCAATGGCTTTTGCAACTGTTTCAAGTCTAACCTCGGTGAAGTTACCCCCAGATTTTCAGCTACTGCGCGCTGCTGACCACTTGAATCTGGCGGAGTTGGAGGCCGTTCCGGTGTTTCATCAAGCGATGGCATCTGTCGTTCTGATACACCAGACACCGATGGGTAATGATTGGGGTCCTGGACAGACTCTTTTCTCCCAAATGTGGTCTCAGGCAGTGAAGTCTGCCCATAGTGAGCAGGTGGACTTTCATGGTCGTAAGAATCATACGTCGGAGTATCTTGTTGCGGCCTTGACAATTGACCAAACGCTTCATAATAATTTTGCGATTGTGTCGCAAACGCTTCACTTTGTTGGCCATTGGCTTCTTGATCCAATTCCGGAGACTCCATCAATGTTGAATATTGTGGCTCATATGGTCTTGGAAGCGGCTTTTCAAGCGCTGACGACGAAACTGACCGTCTCCCTCCACCAATTCCCCGATTGGTATTACTAACCGTTACTGCAGGAGATGCCCCACCAAATCCGCTGAAAGTAGGAACCGGCTCGGCATCTTCTGGGCTTCCCAGAGGTGTGTAATACAAACTTTTTGCTTCTGAATCACGTCTCTCCGGTGTATCCTCATCATATCCTCTTGCAATCGTTTTTGGTTGATATGGCCGCGTCGGGAGCGGCTTATCCTCCGGTGGTATTGGCGGCATTGGCGAAGTACCGCGATGCACACCATTAAACGTACCCACTGATTGATTCCTATACGCTGATAGAGGCGGGGGTGTTTCAGTAGCTGGTGGACTATCAGTGCCAATACCACGATCAATCGGCGGCGTCTTCGTTTGTACCGATTTGATTCCAACTTCATCCATCGTTTGAATACCCCTCGTTTCCAAATTGTTGATAACGTGCTTCAATTCTTCAAGCGGATCTTCTTCAGTTTGTGTGCCCACTGCGTAGTCCGTTTGAGTGTGCCTGGTTGTCAGTGGTGCTCGATTTGCTTTTAAACTCTCTTGTATCATTTCAGCAAGATCTTTCCTCGAAAAACTTTTTGAAGGCGGTACATCTGCAGGCAATGCCGGTACAGCTTTATCTTTTACAGATATCGTTTGCTTCCTTTTGCCAGTAGGCTTCGGCTTTTTTGGTCCATATAAAGATGCAGGCCCACTAGCAGTCCGTCTACCAGACTGCGGCTGGGTTAACTTTGCCGGTTTATCAACAATTTCCTCCAATGGCGGTGGAGGGTCTTTCCACACCTCTTCCACTACAATCCAACGCTTACCAGCTTCACCAGGCTCTACCTCAAGTTCCACCACTACGGACCGGCCAAATGTTGCCTTGCGGATTTCCGTTTGTTCCACCGACAAACTAGACATCCAAACCCAAACAAAAAAGTCGTCAATAGCAATTTGTGAGACCTTGGCCGTAACAGAGTTCTGAGCTCTTCCTTGTCCCCGTACCCCATTAGCTGACTTGTTGCCTGGTCCAGTTCCGTCCCGGGGATATGGCAATGTATAGCTGACACAAGAAGGCACTGGACAGTTGACAACTTCTGGGATATCTCGATCGTCAAATACATAATTGTGAAATGGTGGACTGATTTCTCCAGTTGCTGGGGAAACATGCGCATGGTTATAAAACTGAGACCACGTCCTACCCCTGATATCGTAAGATGCAGCAGCATCTTTAATAAGCAGATTATGATCTGTTAAAACAGAGTTTTCTTGAGATACCTCTCGAATAATCCGCAACGACTCTGGAGATATTTTGTATTCGATAGATTCTGGATCGTTGAACAAAAAGTATAAAGTGTTGAAATCGTCCTCTGAATGGAAAATCGAAGGATTATCAAACCGTAACGTCTTCCCAATCCGTCGCAGTAAGATAAGTGGATCTGCTGACAGTCGAGATACTTCTAGAGTGACCATTGGTACTGCAATCAATCGCTTCTCCCATGATGCTTTTGGAGGATAAGTTGGACTAGATTTGATAAATTGGTATAAAGGCTTTGGCATACCAGGAGGAGCCACAGAACCTGGAACTTCTGGAGGTTCCATCAGTCGTAGAAATGCAGTAAACAAATGATTAGTTGCTTCGGCAGCCTCACTCCAGTGAGACAATCCGCTTGAAAACGTATTCCTCGATCTCAAATCAAAAGCCCAAAACCCTGCCAATCGGCATAACTTTCTAGCACCCAATCCATTCCGTCGGCCATGAGTTGCAATAGAGGCCATTAGATCGAAAAAATTGTATACAATTTTGGCATGTTCTTCGGTTTCTATACAGCGTGGAATAATCACACCAAATGCATCTGTTCGATATCCAGTTTCTGCTTCTTCAGCTTTGAACTGATTATAACATTTCCAAGTTACAACACCTCCAGGCATTCTACACCAACACCATTTCAAAATCCCTGCTAGCGTCTAAAGATTGGTTAGTAAAAAACGATTTTATAGACGCTGTTATAACATACATGTACATCCACCAGTCGTATATGTCTGTAAAGTTCATCTCCGGTAAGCGGCGGTGAGTTAATTGGAAAGACAGTGCTTACCAGTCGTTTCAACTCTTCATTCGAGCACTCCTGTCGAAAAGATAATAAAATATACGGTGACAATACACCTGAACAGTGTTAGTAAAAAGTATCGTCAATGTCTCAAACAACATACCCCTAGCTTTAATCTCTTTCGTTAATGCTTCTATTAATTCCAATAAAAGAGGTCGTGGAATCAGATTTTTTGAAAACGAGTCCTGAGAGAAAAAAAAGTTTGCCAGCTTGCGAGTCGGATCCTTCTTCTTCTTCACTTCCAATTCACCACGCTTTATCCCGTCGAGCTGTTCGTTCCATTTGACGCGATCTTCATGTTCTTTGTATTTTTTTTCTAGCGAAGGCGGCGAGACCACACGGATCTTTCTTTCCTTCGGCATGATATTATAAATACCGCGAAATATTCATAAATCAACAGTTTAGTATACAATAATTTTGAGTTAAGAAAGAAGGAAAGAACAGTTTAAAATTCCAGATGGGTGGAGATATTTTTATTAGATTTTTTCTGTTGTTTTGAGTGAAACGTGTGAGCGCCATTATTGAGATGGCTGGGCTGGCGGGACGCGCATGTGGATCGGTTAGAGGGGGGGCGTTTCGTATCGCCAATATATTAAAGCGCTTAGGCGACATAACATGATTTGTGCTTGCATACAAAGGACATAATTAAGGTGGCTGGTTCTGGTCTGATCATCTAGGGGGTGGGGTTTGGAGATTTCGGACGAGATTCGAATCTTCCATGGGCTGGCACATACATAGATCTACATCGTGAGCATGTCCAATTCACGGCTAGTAGGTCTAAGTGAAAGATTTTCGTCATTGAACTATAATCACTCGAAGTTCTATCATTGGTGCAGGGGAAGTTTTTAAGAATGGCAGTTAGGCTTTGAGGGGCAACTCAACTCGAATCAGTGATTTCTGATCTCTGATCTTAGATCTCTGGAGATTGCACAGACCCAACCCTGAATAACTCGCGGTTAGGCCCGGGCTATTCGTTTCCTAGAGATCCGAGTGATTCGAAATAGGGAGAATTTTTTTGACAGGCTATTAATAACGACGCGTTACACTCTATGACGATCCATCAAAATATTAACTGGGGCCCATAACGACGGAGTTCGGCAGTGTTGTTTTATGCCGGAGCAGTCAGCCACTGCCATGGCTCTAGCATTCGCACTCGCATGACCATGGCCAAAGCTCTACAGCCACCGAGTAAGTTAAGCCTCATTCCACAATACAAAAAAGATAGAAAAGGTACTCCAAATAGAAGGTTTTACCGGATAACGGTCTGTTTACTAATGTTAACGGGCCGATCGACGTCATACAAGGCTCAGCGTTCCCTGCCCGCGCAGTGAGTCAGTGAGACCAGCGGCTTAGTACGTTTCTATATATGCTTTCAAATTTTTTTTTGTTTTTGTTTTTGGTATCTGCAGCTAGTTCGCTCTCTCTGCCCCTTTTTCTCAGTTTCTATTTAAACCTCAAATACCCTTCACTTTTCCTTCCTGACTCTCACTTTTTTTTTTTGTTCATTAATTTACTAACTTGACTAAACATAATGTCCTACGTATGTTTGCCGGCTTTACCAAATATTCTCCTGAATTAATTCTAACTGTTTCAGTATCCACAACAACCACAACCAGCTTACGGTGGCTACCCACCTCAGCAACAACAATACTACCAAGCTCCACCACAGGTATGAATTTTTTAAAAAAAAACTGAATGGAAAGACGACCCGACTCAGGAGGAATACACCAATTGCCCTAAAACCTCAATCGAACCAACCCAACATACATATGCAAAGGACCAGTATTTTTTTCGCTGCCTGAATCCCGATTTGAACAGTCGCCCGCGATGCGGCGGATAGAAAAATAAGGAGCGAAAATTTATTATTCAAGGGTTATCCGCTTCTGCATGCTTGTTTTAATTGGTTTCGATGCATGGTGGTCCTACGGAATTGGAAAATCCTAGTCACTTTCTCTCCTGGAAATTTCGAAAAAGATACTAACTGTCTATTTAGCCTGTTTACGTACAACAAGAACGTGACAGCGGCGGACCAGGTTACTGCTGCGGATGCTGCGCCATGTTGTCCGCATGTTTGTGTTTGGACTGTCTATGTTAAATGGTAATGTTCTGATACAGGGACGGTAATTATGAATAGTTTTTGTTTTTCTTTGATGTATTATTTACGAATACAGTTTTTTTGTTTCTATTTGCTTAAGAGGATAGGAAGGCCCCCCTTAATACCGGCTGACGGGAAAGCGATGGGATGTCTTGAAAAAGCTTCGACCACTGCCCGTGTCCCTGTTATACATAAGCTAGGGCCACAGGTGCCAAGACTTAAGCCTCACATATTATTTTTAGCTTACCTAAGACTTAATATAGCATGCTTCATTCTGAGAGTTTTGAGAAGTACATTGGATACACCGAACCACTCCATGGTTTGTATTTTTAGATCAATATCCTGTCTTTATTGCTCTCTTTGCTTCTGCTTTCACTGCATGTTTCATGGGAAGGTGCCCCTCAAACAGGAATTGCGCTCATACATGTCCGTACCGGAATCCGAGCTGAACAGGCTAGGCGCGCTAAGCATGTGCAGAATCCAGCTTTTTTCAAGAATGTAGTGGTGGTTACAAACTAATCATCTATGAGGATTTAAAGAAGGTATATGGCGTGAAGGGCTATTGAGCCAAGTTGAAGCTTGTTACTTAAAATGTGTCATTGGAGCTCGTTACTTAAAATGTGTCACCAGGCCAGATTTACACATCTAAACAAGTCGTAGATAGCTTTTGAAGGTACAAAATAAAGTTCTATAACCAACTCAGTCATATATCCGGTGATGACTTTAGGACCGTTAAGTAGCTCAGCACATATGTTGGGACATTGGTAGTGTTACACAAGCCATATATTCGGTTGGGGACTAAACATGTTGCAAATCATGGCTTTTTTTTCTACGCCGCACATTCTTATCGGATAGTATTCAAAAACACAAATTCAATTTAATTCAACAAAGCAAATGCACATAGGCTTGCTTATAGCGAAATTTTTAACATTCTATTCGTATTCATTCTTTATACATTACAAATGCCCTTCCGCTGGATGCTCAAAAAATCTTTTATTGTTCCTCAAGCTTTGACAGTTCGAACACCTACTTTTGAGTCTCGAAAAATCGAATCACCTTCAGAATAAGCTCGACCAAGACCGAATCCAACACCCAACCATACTGGGAATGCTCGTCGTTTAAAGAGCAATACAGAGGCAACGACCCCAACACCAAATCCGAGACCGGTCTTTACGATCGCGTTAGATGCAACAACATCCCACTATCAATTCAATTAGTACGACTGTGTATCAAAACTTTCTCTCTCTCTATCAACCCACATACCTTCTCGTTGAGCAGACTCTCCGATGGGGATTTCTTATTAATTGGAGCAGTTGTTGATTCTGACATTTGTTACTTTGTTAGTGTGGATTGAAAAAAAAAAGCGTTGTTGGTTGCTGGTCCTCGGCTGGGATCTGATTGGGTGTTTGGGAATGCACAAAACGTTTGGAGAGTTAAAGCACACATCGCGTTCCGGCTTCGAAACCTTCCAAAATCAAAAGGCTTCGCGCCGTTCAAAATATTCACCGCCATTCAAGGATCGAAATTGTTTAAAGGTTAATCAGGTGGCGTATATAAAAACCCCCACCTCCCCCCCTTTATTTTATTTCCCCGAATGAACCTTTTGAGACGTAACTTGTTCATTCACAGTCGAAGGTTTTTGAACACAATGTCTACTCCAACACCACCACAAGCTCCTATGAGCTGGAAGATCACTGCTGATGAGATTGTTGATCAAGCGAAAAAGGCAATTGCTGATAACACGGCAATTGATGATGCCATTGCCGCTGAAAAAAATCCTAATTTTGAAAACGTGTTTCTTAAATTCGCCAAGCATGAAAACCATGAACAAGGAGTCGTTGGTCCATTGACCTTCTATCAACGTGTGTCTACCGATAAAGATCTCCGCGAGGCATCTACCAAGGCTGAAGAATTGTTGGAAGAATACTACATTGAAGCTGGTATGCGTGAAGATGTATACAAGAGTGTAAAGGCTGCGTGGGAGAACTTGCCAAAGGATCTTGATCCTGAATCCAAGCGTTTGGCTGAAAAGACTGAAACTCGATACCGACGAAATGGGTTGGCTTTGCCAAAGGAAAAGCGTGACAAGGTTATGGATTTGCGAAAGGAATTGTCTAATATTTGTATTCAATTTGCAAAGAATTTGGACGCCGAAGCGGGTTATTTGATGTTTACCAAGAAAGAATTGGAAGGTATCCCAGAAAGAGTTTACGAGCAATATGAACAAGTCGACGGTAAATACAAGATGACTTTTAAAATGCCAGATGTTGAACCGGTTTTAAAGTATGCCAAAAGCAATGCTACCCGAAAGCAAGTCTTTGTTGGCTTTGAAAACCGATGCACAAATAACAATGAGCTTGTTCCAAAGGCGGTTAAATTGCGAGCTCAGATTTCGGAATTGCTTGGTTATCCAACTCATTCAGACTACGTTTTGGAAGAGCGAATGGCAAAGAATTCCGCTGCCGTGGATAAGTTTTTGAAGGATTTGAGATCTAAATTGACCGACAAGGGTAAAGAAGAAGTGCAAAAATTGTTGGACTTGAAAAATTCTGATCTTAAGGAACAAGGTTTGCCAACTGAAGAAAAGCTTTACAACTGGGATATCCGCTTCTATGATAACTTGTATTTGGAACGAGAATATCAAGTTGATTCGGAAAAGATTGCAGAGTACTTCCCAATCGAGCAGACTATTGCTGGTATGTTGAAGATCTTTGAACAATTGTTCTCTCTTGAATTCACCGAAGTGACTGAAAACAAGAGTGTATGGCATGAAGATGTGCGACAGTACTCCGTCTGGAAATCTGAATCTGGCAAGCCAGAGTTTGTTGGTTGGTTCTACTTGGATTTGCATCCAAGAGAAAACAAGTATGGCCATGCTGCTAATTTCGGCCTCAGCAAGGGTTACTATGAAGATGGTAAGCGAGTCTTCCCAGTGACTGCCCTTGTATGCAATTTTTCCAAGCCAACCAAGACCAATCCTTCGTTGTTGAAGCATTCTGAGGTTACAACCTTTTTCCATGAACTTGGACACGGTATTCATGATTTGGTTGGTGAAGCCACTTATTCTCGTTTCAACGGTACTGCAGTTGAATGGGATTTCGTGGAAGCTCCATCTCAAATGTTGGAATACTGGACCTGGAATAAGGAGCAATTGAAGGAGTTGTCTGGTCATTACAAGAACCCAGAAGAGAAACTCAGTGATGCTTTGATTGACTCATTGGTCCGATCCAAGCATGTGAATGGCGCCATTTTCAATCTTCGTCAGTTACACTTTGGTATGTTTGACTTGACTTTACACACCGTCAAGCCAGGCGCTGAAGCTGATTCTATCGATGTTGCAGGGTTGTGGAATTCGATGCGTCAAGAAATCTCTCATGTTTCTCAAGGAGATGAACAACGTGTTCATGGATACTCATCATTTGGTCACATTATGGGTGGATATGACTCTGGCTACTATGGGTACTTGTGGTCTCAAGTATTCGCTTCCGATATGTATTATACAATGTTCAAGGCTGATCCATTGAATGCAAAGGCTGGTATGGAATACCGATCAAAGGTTATCGGTCAAGGTGGTAAGCATGATTCCATGGATAACTTGAAGGCGTTTTTGGGCCGTGAACCAAACTCCGATGCATTCTTGCAGGAATTGGGAATAAATGGAAAGTCCAATCTATAGATTAGATTAAAAAATTTAGATATTTAAATAATGATTCTTTTTATCAGATGGTAGTGTTTTGCCGCTGGGGATGCGGCGGAGTCTGCTGTCGGATTTGATATACCGAATACCATTTTGCCAAACAGATTGCTTGCGTTCATGTTATGTTGGCTTAGTTACTGAGCTATAACTAAATTGGTAGTCTTGGACTTTTAATTCGAGAAGATGTCGAATTAAATAACCATCGCGGCGAATTAACCCCAAGCGCAAGGAGTTAATTACCTAGGAGCTGCAGTTAAATACTATCTCGGATTAAATAACTCGACTTGGTCACGAATTAAATGAAATCGTGGGACAATTAATCAAGCGACTTGCGAGTTAAATCATGGCATACGTGAATTAGATCAAAATTGTGGTCACTTAATTGCTGTTATGCCATAATCAATTATGATCGCGGAGGAATTTAAGAATTAACTCAACAAAGGCCGAGACGGAAATATTTAATCCAGGACGGAAATGTATTAATTCCATTTGCAACTGAATTAGTCGGAACAGCCCTCCCATTAAACCACACAAAAGCGAATTAATGTAGTTAACTGGAGAATTAATTCACCACAGCCCGTATTTAATCCAGCTCATCAACCAATTAACTATACCACCCAGCTGATCAAATCAATCGATGCATCACTATTCATTAGATACTGTATATATTTTCAGAATTATTTACAAGAGGGTCGTGACTTCAAAAACAATAAATTACCAAATTTAATCAAACGCATTATGAGGCAAAAACTTGCTCAAAATCAACGCAGCAGCCACACTGACATTCAAGGAGTCAATCTGGGCGGTTTCATGATGTGGAGTCAACGAAACTTGATGAGTTGCTCGACTAGCCAAACTGGTTCTTAACCCTTCACCTTCAGACCCAAGTACAAGCATACAAGGACCAGTTTCAAGCAACCCAGCCAATTGGGATGGGTTGACTGATTCTTGCTTGTCACTCTTCTCCGGTTGTGGCATGGCGGAAACAACGTTCCATCCATTCTCAGCACACCGTTCGAAAAATTTCAATGGATGTGGTGCATTGTAGATAGGTAACATATCCACAGCCCCAACAGATGCTTTAGCCACAGCTGGCGTCAACTTGCAGCAGTTCTTTTCCGAAAACACAACCATCTCCGCACCCAAGTAATATGCTGACCGTAAGATGGCACCAAGGTTATGCGCATCAGTGACTTCATCAATGTACAAAACCAACGGATTTGGCTTATCCCCTCTAACATCTCGCTCAATTGGCGTTTCTTGACCTATCAAGCTCTCAACAACGGTGAACTTACCAGGAATCGTTCGTTCTAATGCAACAGTATCAGGAACCGGTGGCGCACGAGTTTGTAAAGCCACCCCGTTATTCACAGTAGTATTTGCCATATTGTTCAAAACCATTCTGGTAGTCTTTTCAATCGGCACTGATTTCGCTTGAGCTGCCTTTTCAATCTCGGTACCGGTTAGATCTCGATTAGCGTAGATCTTGGTCAAGAATTCCCGCTTTCCACCAATCAATGCTGCAATCACTGGGCCTGTTCCGTAAACATACTGCTCCAATGGGTCTGCTGCTAGTTTTGGACTTCGCGAATAGCTGTTCTGTCGATCCCCAAAGCTCATTTCACGATCACCGCCCCCTCGGTTGAATGTATTGCGATTGTTGTAAGATGGTCTATCACGGTTTCCGCCACGGTTGAATGAGTTGCCAGTATTGAACGGCCTGTCACGGTTGAAAGATCTGTCATTGCCTCGATTATCGCGATTAAAAGACCTGCCATTGTCTCGATTATCGCGGCTGAAAGACCTGCCATTGTCACGATTATCACGGTCGAAAGACTTGCCACTATTGAAAGATCCACCAGCGTTATCCCGATTATAGCTTCTGTTAGACGAATTCCCACGATAAGACGGCTTGTCATTGGAACTACTTCCATAATTCTTTCTGCCATCTCCTCTAGACTTTCCTTGATTCTCCTCATCTCGTTCCTGTTGTCTCTTCTTATCTCTAGCATGTACATGGGCGTATTTTTCTCTGAAAAACGTATCTTTATCCTGACCTTCCCATGCCTTTTTCTTTGGTTTTTCACCAAAAAAATGATCGAATGGCCCTTTATTTAGCTGCCGACCGGAATGGAATAACCTCCTAGCTTCTAGACGGAACATGATTTTAATGCAGATAGATGTTGATGTCGAAATTTTTCCGCGAGGCTCAAAAAAATTAAATATATATTTCCAAAAAAAAAAAAAAATTCCAAATTCCCGATTTTTGTTTCGCGCGGTTCACCCTTACTTGCCTTACTTTATTACACTTTCAGCTGAACCAATCACCGAGCTTCAAATTGTCCCAACTCACCCGACCAGCGATTGACACACAAAATTTCTTTGCACACTACTTTTATTTTCAAAGAAAGACCATCAAAGCAAAAAATGTCGAATTTTACACAGCTCGATAAGATCTCCAAGTTCATTCTTTCCAAGCCAATCCTCAAGGCTGTCTTCGTCCCAGCTGCGAACACCTTCACCCACTTGGCTGGGTACCGAAAGATGGGGCTCAAGTTTGACGACTTGATTATTGAAGAAAACGACGTTACACAAAAGGCTCTTGCACGACTTCCAGCTCGAGAATCATACGACCGAGTTTACCGAATCGCAACTGCTTTCCAATTGTCTTTGTCTCACAAGTTGCTGCCAAAGAATGAACAAGTAACCCCAGAACAAGTAAGTTTTTTGTTTGGTGAAAGAACGAAATTTTATACTAACATCTATACAGGACAAATCCGTTTTGGTTCCATATATTTTGCAAGCTGAAGCTGAAGCACATGAACGAGTAGCTTTGGACAACATGGTTATCAAGAAATAGAGGATTTTCTGACAGTTGTCGTTGTAATTAAAGAATATATGAATCACAATTTTTTTTATATTAATAGTGTGTGTGTTTTCCTACATGACAAGGTTATACAACCCTTCCTCGAGACTCGAAAGTCCAACACTGAACCCATCCAACATGGTATCGAGATGTGCAATGACATCTTGTTTCTGAGTAGAATCGAGTAACACCGCAGTATCCAATCTTGGTAATTGAGGGAAACTCAGCGTATCATCTTCATTATCTTCATTGTGGTGATGTTGTATTGATGTGGATGATAACTGAGGTGGTTGGAATTGCGATGAAGAAGGAGGCATGGCAATATGCATCCCTCTTTGCCCTTTGCGTATCGTAGTATTGTTATTATTCTGTTTCTTCCCTTCTTCTAGCGGTGGTGATTTTGTTGTAGATGTAGGTGTTGCTGTGGTAGGCGTGATCAAACTGGCAATGCTACCACTTTGATCGTCGGACTCGGTATTTTCATTATGCAATTTTGACCTTACAATTGGTTTCATTGTAGTTGTTGGTTTTGGTGGAGAACTATTAACAGATGAACTTGTCGATGAACTAGTTTTGGCTGTCATGCGTTTTGGACTTGGAGTTCGTCTAGTTGTTGAATTATGCGGTAATGATGGTGGTAACATTTGGTTGTTTGAAGATGTCGATGAGGCTTGGCCATGAGTTGGTGAATTATTCCCTGAACCTGAACCTGGTCCTTGAGGCGCTGGTGATGAAGATGCAACTGCGGGAATCATTGGTACTGGTGGCAATGGTGCTTTCAAAGACTGTGATGTTATCGTATTAGATAGTGTATTTGACCTTGACCGAGCCGCTGCTGATACCTGCGGCGCAGGTGGTGGTGCAGGAGCAGAAGTCACTGCCTGAACAGTATTTGCATGCGTTTCACTATCCAATGAATCAAAGTTTGGAATTTCAATTTCAACAGTTGGCGTCGACGGCTGTGTTGATAATGGCCCACCCATACCAGGGCCATTACCAACCCCAAACTGATCCCCTACTGGCGACAAGATCGGAGCAGTTACTTTGCCAGGAGAATAATCCTCTTCAAACAAATCCAGCAATGATTGAGGCGCCCCTGGTTCTAATGCTGGAGGAGGAGCCGCTCTCATTGTACTTTCTTGCGACGAAAAGCCCTTGGGGTATGAAAACCCAAGTCCGCTTAGGTTGTTATTGTTATTCTCCCCGGTAGGTGAACCGCGCCTAATTGGAGTCATGGCTCCGTAATCAAAGGTTGTTACGTCTGAAGTGTCAAAATCCCATACCTCTGAATCAGAATCAGAAAGGTCCTTTTCATCGTCGTCACTTTCGTCACCTTCTTTGATACCCTTTAAAAACGCGATCGAATCCCGAACATGGTTACGTTCACGCCATGACATGTATCGTTGAACAACCTCGCGTAATATTGATGTGGTATGCGATCTCGAGTTCTTGATAAATTTAAGCTTCAACAAATCTTCTGCTGAAGGCCGTTCATCTGGATGCTCATCTAGACATTGAGCAACCAACTCCTTAAGAGCTGGTGAATACTGACTACCTTCCAACCGAGCAGGCTTCTGCCTTGGAATCAACATGATGGCTCGAAGAGCTTCTTGATCCGAGTATGGCGGACTACCGGTAGCAATTTCATAAATAGTAACACCCAGACTCCATATATCTGCCTTGGTGTTGTATAAAGCCCCTTCTGTAATCACTTCAGGAGCCATCCAATATGGAGTACCTACAATTGTCGACCGTTTGAGTTTATTTGCAGTTACTTTTGCAGCAACACCAAAATCACACAATCTAACCGATCCAGTACTAGTAATTAGAATATTTGCCGCTTTGATATCTCGATGAATGATCCCTTCCTTGTGAATATAAGCCAACGCCACACATACTTCTCTTACCACTACTGCAATGTGTTTTTCTTCAAACTTGCCTGCCTTCAACAGCGTACGCACCGACCCACCTGCACACAAGTCCATGATAATCCATAGTTTAGTTCCGTTTAAATATGACCCGTAATATTTGGTAATATTGGCTGCATCACTTGTGGAGAGCTGTGCAAGCGTCGAGATCTCCTGCTGGATATCAAGCAAGTCATCTTCAATCGTATCGAGATTCAAGACTTTGATGGCGACTAGTTGTTTAGTTTCGCGGTTGATACCTTTATAGACAACTCCAAAGTTACCACGCCCAATTACTTCATCGCGTCGATACAACGCTGTAATCGGCTGGCTTTTGTTGGCCATGATATATGATTGTTAACTGGCTGTGGATGTCTGAGGTTGGCAAGTTTTTTTTTTTTTGGGAGATGTGGGCTAGGCGATAAGGCTATGTTACCCTCGACCCTTACAATTGCACCAGTGATTTTGAATTCTTAAACTTGTTAATTGCATTAAAAAACCATGAAAATATCTATTTCTCTTTATTCCTCGAATTTGCTGAAGGCAATCTCATATGACGGATTTATCGGAGTTATCCCATCTCTTCCCCCGCGCCGATTCACTCGTGAGTACACGCACAATTTTTTTTTTAGTTTTTGGTGATGAAAAATTTCGAAACTGAACCACTACAAACCGACATTCAATGATCATAAGAGATCCGGCTCCACTACAAGTGGTGAGAAGAACATGCATTTACCGGGCTGCATCTACTTTCAGTCAGTCACTCCAGCATTCCAGATTGGTAGCAGCTCGACATAGGAAAGAGGAAGACCCGCATTGGACATCGACATTGAACCGAACTAGTACCAACCAATCCAAACCAGTGCCGACCGACCAAATCATTCATACCGCACCTGCATCTAATTTCAGAAGAGATTTTGGGTTGAAAAGATCCATGCCTGCTCCATTGAAATCTCGGTATATCCTAGTCAATCAGTTGGATACGTCGCATGGATTTACTGACTATGATCCGGGCAGTTCAAAAGCTTTGGTATTAAAACGGCTACAATCTTTGAATATACCAAATATTCTACCAATTCCACGGAAAGTCAGAGGAGAACATCCGGAATTGTCGCCATTGTTTTACGGAAATACCTCAAACCCATCAAGGTGGAATTCGTCGAGAAAGGCATTCGTCAGTTGGCTATCGAAACGAGACAAAATCATTGAGAAAGCCACAGACGAGGATGTAAAAGAGTTTGCCGAGACTAAAACTTCGCTTCCTGACAAGTCACCTATAGCTACGGCTGGGTTTGCATATTCTTTACCTGGAGTATTGAAGAACAATCCAAGCGGGTTGACCAACCAGGTACATACAAAGGGTCGAATTTTGGATCTCAACGGACGACAGATAGCAGCAGCAGGATTGATCGGAACGTCAGAGACTGGTACTGTGGGGTTGAGTAGAGCTGCGAACCTGGTAACATATAAAGACGTGCATCCAGTGGTAGTGGACAGAATCAAGGTGACGCCGACCGGCCAACTAAATATGTCTCTGCATCGACAAAGGAATGGCTCAACACCAGATAATCTGATAACAAAACGACAAATTGGACCGAAATTTGTATCAACACAGGAATCAAATACGTCATCGTCGTCAACCCAGTCGTCCAGCCTTTATTACGAAATGATCAAACGATCGCTGTATTCATAACTTTACAAAGATTTGTATATATATAATATCTATTATTAATTTTTTTTTTAGCGCAAAACACCTTTAGTGCTAGGAACATCATTGGACCCTGTATAAGAAATTGCTTCTTTGATAGCAATAGCTAGAGATTTGAAAGCCGATTCAGCTCGGTGGTGGTCGTTGAACCCTTTGAGCGTATCAACATGTATAGTAATTGCCGCCGCTTCAGCAAATGATTCCAAGACGTGTGGAATCATCTCACAACTGAGGTCACCAATCTTTTCACGTTTCAACCCAAGGTCTACAGTGGCGTAAGGTCTATTAGACAAATCAACAACAGATCTTGATAATGCCTCGTCTAATGGTGCAAATCCACAACCAAACCGTTTAACACCCTTGACAGCACCAAGAGCTTCTTTGAATGCTTGACCGAGAGCAATAGCACAGTCCTCGGAGGTATGATGGTCATCAATATGCAAGTCCCCAATACATTCGAGGATTAAACTCCAGCCAGAGTGTTTAGCCAAAGCGTGAAGCATATGGTCAAGGAACCCGATCCCAGATTGCACATTAATCACTTGACTAGATGATGCTTGCGAGGCATGTTCTTCTGTTGATTTCTTTTCAAAGAGAGAATTTTCCAAGGAAACGGATCCTCCGTCCAGACTTAGAGCGATTTGGATCTTGGTTTCGTTTGTGTCACGGGCTACAGTAGCAGATCGCATATTTTTTCTTTGGTGAATGACTGACTGGTAAGAGATTAAGTGTCCCAATCATATTTTTGCCATTTTTTTTTTTTTTTTTTTCATCGTTCCCAGCCGCACATTTCAATGTCGAAATCTAAGGTACAGCGTGCATATATATATATATGTGATAAGGATTTCTACACCTAATAATCATATTCATCCTCCTTTTGGCTTATATCTACTGGTGGGAATCCGACTTCATTTAATACGTAATCTGGACCCTTGTTTTGAAAAAACTCAACATCTTCCTGAGACTTTGCTAGTAGCAGTCCAATAGTACCGACCGAATTGATACTTCTTCCTTCACTTTCCTCGCATTTCCGTGGCACACCCATCATCCACTCTTCAGTGAACACAAAATTGTAACTCACAGAACAGTTATTTTTTCTCAAAGTTGTTAACACTCGTGATATGATCGTAGAGTACCTGAATCCTAGATCATCTTCAGTCGGATTTGCCGGAATTGGCACAATGAAATGTGCAAATGACAATCGAGGGTCACTGAAAGGACGCTGCCCTTCATTATACTCTGGGTTGGCTTTGACCAATTCATCAGCAAACGGAGTGAAATCCTTTGGCAGTTCCATAAACTGGAGATGCTTATGAGCAACAGATGCTCCAGAGTTCTCCCCAGAATTGAAAAACCCAACATGTCGGGTTGATTCGTTGGCCATTCTCAACGCTTTGTAAGCTGCAGCAAGATCTTCTGGGCTCAATGGTGCTGATTGAGGCTGGACCTGCTTTGTAACCAACAAAAAATGCCTAGGAACTACAGCATACTTGTTCAAAACCAACCGATAATCCTTTTCAAAATCACTTTCGATCAGCAATTCCTTTTCCGGTGGGTCCCATGGACTCTTTTTAGCCACTTCTGATTGTGATGTTTCTGTCGTATGATGCACCTGTTTCGCTGGTTTCTTTGCCAGTGCTGGCGCCAATGTAATTACATATTGAACACCTTCAATGACATTTTTGATTTGTGTGCTTTCGTGGAACACCAAGCTACCCGATTCTCGTGCAGAATTGAACGCAGTCTTGATAACTTCAGCCAATGCCATTTCTAAAGTTGGGTGATGATGCCTTGTTGACGATGACGTCCAACATCCAAGCGCAAGCTCAGCTCAGCTCTTTTTTCTTCTGTTTTCTCCGAGCAGCTGAGCCGCCCGCGCTTAATCCCATTGCCCAACAAACCAAAACTTTCCAAACAATACCCGAGCCGCTATAGCGTCAAGAGCCGAGCGGCAAATTCATAAAAAAAAATGGGTCAACCGCGGTCAGGACTGCGCTGTGTCGTCTTATGCTCGGAGAACCGATGCATTGGTCATACGACTTTTGCATAAATCCATAAGTCCGGCCGAATCGAGCTTAGACTCGGAGCCTTAGCGGTTGGTACTATATGTTAGAAGGTGAGCCAGGTGGGTGGGGAAAGAGTTTTTTAAGTGACAAATAAGCGATTGATAACCGCTAAATGATTTCTATAAAGCTTCTTTTTTACCCACTGTTTTTCACTCAACTCCACCCCTTTCAACAAAAAACGCAAAAAAAAAAAATTCTGAAGCTCGGCTCGACAATTTTTATTACTATTTAAATTTAACAACTCCACTTTTCCCTCCATTCGCCCATTTACATTGACCATTCTACATCTATAAATTAAAAAAAATGACAGACGAAGCATCCAAGGAGATTGCTGGCATCGCAAAATATGATCTCAAGTTGCTAAGTCCAGGAGCTATTCTGATCAATGTGGAAGGTGCATTTATCGTTGATCAAGATCAGGTCGATGGCAGATTGACTCCACCGGATACTAGAGATATCGCCCTGCCACATCATACCGCTCAGGCATCGCATATTGCGGTTGATATCGGTGGATCATTGGCCAAGGTTGTATATTTTACAAGAGACAAACACGGCAAAGGTGGACGGCTCAATTTTACAAAATTCGAAACTGAAAAGATTCACGATTGCATTGAATTTATGGCCACGTTACTTTCACGAAACAAAAGCCAGCATATTATGGCTACAGGAGGTGGCTCATACAAGTTTTATGACTTGATTAAAGAAAAACTAGGGGTAGAAGTAACAAGAGAAGATGAGATGGAGTGTTTGATCAGCGGGTTGGATTTTTTCATTACTCAGATCAATGAAGAAGTGTTTACATATTCAGTTGACAACCCAATGTCATTTGCTGAATCACGTCCCAACATTTATCCATATTTGCTGGTTAACATTGGATCTGGTGTTGGTATGATCAAGGTGTTGGGGCCGAACGATTTCATCCGAATCGGCGGGTCTTCATTGGGCGGGGGTACTTTATGGGGATTGTTGTCATTACTTACAGATGCAAAAAACTATGATGAAATGTTGGAAATGGCGGCAGAAGGTGATAATACTAATGTTGACATGCTTGTTGGGGATATCTATGGTGCAGATTATACAAGAATTGGGTTGAAGGCCTCAACAATCGCTTCCAGTTTTGGAAGAGTATTCAAAGAAACGTCAAAGTTGCAAAACAATGAAAAATCGCATCAATCAAGACAGGACTTGTTCAAAGGCCAAGATATTTCTCGAAGTTTATTATATGCTGTTTCAAACAATATTGGTCAAATTGCATATTTGCAAGCCCAGCGACATCAACTAGAGCATATTTATTTTGGAGGAAGTTATATCCGGGGGCATCCACAGACGATGAATACACTGTCATATGCCATCAACTTCTGGTCTCAAGGTGAGAAAAAGGCATATTTTTTGAGACATGAAGGATACCTAGGGGCAGTAGGGGCATTTTTGCAGCATCAACCAAGACCAGACTGGATGGGGAAAAAAAGCTAGCTGATTTTCTGCAAAAATCGTCCAAGTGTATAATTTTGCGATTGCACAATTTGATTGACCAGGTTTTGATCAACCCCACTGACTTGTGCTTGACGTACTGTCCCTAGTTTGTTGTCTAGTTGTATAGAATAGTCACGGCCACCAGTTGTGAATTGTACACTATCCGTATCTCCAGATACATTACGAATATCATGAATATTTTCCAAGATTTGTATCATTGCTCGGTACCATTTGGCAGTGCTTTCATTCTGTCGTTGAGTTTGATTTTTGCTTTGACTAACCAACTCGTCTGCCTTGGCTTGCACTTGATCTCGTTCTCGAATGAGCCGCTCGATCTCCTGGCCCAGCTGGGACCGCTCAGCCTCACCCTGTGGCGCTGCTTTGGATAATTGGCGGAGGGAGTCATCAATCTGCTGCCGCTGTGCTTTGTATTCTTGAGTGAGGCTTTGAATTTCGTTTGCAGGGAGGTTCATATCTGGGTCGTCATATTTCGGTAGCTCTAATGCTTCTTGTTCTTTGGTCAATTCGTCAATCTCTTGCTGCATTTCTTTCATTTCTTTGCTCATTTGTATAGCTTCACTGGCTTTAGTTTGTAAGTTTTCATATTCCATGCATAGCTCACGACTTCCTTCTGTGAGTTGAGATTCCAAATCAGCGAGTTTGACCTTGTTTTGTTTTAAAGTAGCCTTGCGATCACGATTCTCAGATCGGATTTTTTCCAGATCACTTTGTTCTACTAATTGTGGTGGGTCGCTCAACAAACTTCGTAAGAATTTTTCTTTTGTTTCTTGTTCGAGATATGTAACTTTTAAATTTTCAAACACTTCAACTCGTCGTTGGAGCTCTTGGTTGAATAATAATGGGTTTGGATTGAGCATTAGCTCACCACTTTCCAATCGATGCCTTGATTTCTTCCCCGGTTCAGCCGGCTGTCTTTGTCTTGCTTTATAGTCAGATTGAATGCTGAAAATATTTAACTCTGTTTGCTGGAAAGCGTTTATTGATTCCATGTTTTTTGTTATTTACGCGTCGCGTCGTTGTGGGTACGAACAGTTGGGTAAACAAAACGGAAAATCTAATGCAATGAAACTCGGTTGGGACTTCTTTTCCCCTTTTTGCTAAGAATAGCCGGACCTCGGCCTTTATATGACTAGCCAATCTTTTGCGTTTCAATTATCAGTCTTTTTTTTTTTTTCTTTCTCTCTTGTAACTTAGAGATGACAGGATGGATACGATAATACAGGTATTAAACGACAAGAATGGAAAGGATAAATCGCTCAAACTTATTCAATATTCTTGTAAGTTGATTTTGCATTTTGGGGTCAAGAATAATGCTGTAGCCAAGTTGGCCTCGAACTTCTCATTATTCAGGGCAATGATGCGATTAGGCAACTGGATGGAACCGGGCCAGAGCATATTGAAGGGACTCAAAGGGCGGGATCTGGTGGTTGAAACGTTGGATTTTTGTACCGCTATATGTGATGACCTGATTTGTGCTAAAAAGATGGGGATTTTGAAAAATAAGCGGCTGGTTAGCTTCGCCGACCGCCAAGCATCAATCTGCTGGTTATTAGCTATCATGTTTAATCTACAGACAGCTCGGAAAAAGTACTTGAAGGATCCTACTAGGATGAATGCCGTGAGTTTCTGGAAGCTAGCATGTGATGGAATATTTTGTGCGGTTGATGTGTTTGAGTTACCATGGGACTTGATGCAGATTTTGGCTGGATTTGGCTCCGGGATTCTAGCATATCATAAGCTTTACGTCAAATTTTCATAAACCGGATCTTGCATATTTTTTTGTTTATTGATCTATCATTTCTGCATTAGATGCGGCACACTAGTGTGCGGCTGTATAATTTTGTTCTTTTTACCTCCCTAAACAAATACCTTATCCAATTACACCTTCATCAAGCATTTGATTTGTACTTTTTTCATCAAACCCTAATTCACGCATCACTTGGGCAGTATGTTGGCCCAGCATTGGCGGTGCTAGACGTACAGCTGGTTGTGACTCTGAATACTTGACTGGCGAATTGACCATTTTGATTGGCCCACAATACGGATGGTCCACTTCAACCACCATATTCCGAGCTTTGGTATGGCTATGGTTCAAAACTCCTTGAATATCATTGACAGCTGCATATGGGAACCCGTGATTTTCGAAAATGTCGAGCCATTCTTTGGTAGTTTTGGTCTTGGTGATAGCAGTGATCTCTCTATTCAACTCCTCACGATTTGCAACTCGTAACGCATTCGACAAAAACTTTTGGTCCGTCTTCCATTCTGGTTTGCCCAGGGCGTCGCATACTAGCTTGAATAGTTTGTCATTACCACCACCAATCATTACACTACCTTCTTGAGCTGTTTCATAAGCTTGATATGGGCAAATGCTAGGGTGAGCTGTACCTTGTCTACCTGCATCTGGTAACCCAGAGATCAATGCACTTGAACCAATGTTGGCCAAAGTAGCTGTTTGACAGTCACTCAAACAAACGTCCAAATGTTGGCCCTTGCCGGTTTTACCTCGTTGAATTAGCGACGCCATGATAGAGTTTGCAGCATACAACCCGGTAGTCAAATCAGTCACCGCAACACCAACTTTTACCGGTGCACCTTCAGGTTCACCAGTGATATGCATTAAACCAAATTCCGCTTCTACCATAACATCATACCCTGGTCGATGTTTATAAGGGCCAGTTTGTCCATAACCCGTGATGCTAGTATAGATCAACCCTGGGTTGAGTTTCTGTAAATCTTTGTATCCAAGGCCATATTTCTCAAGATTACCTGGAATATAGTTTTCTACCAATATATCAGCCTTTGCTACTAGTTGCCGAATCATATCTTGGCCCCGTGCATCTTTGAAATTCAGCCCAAATGACCGTTTGTTGCGGTTTACCCCCAAAAAATACGCGCTTTCGCCGTCCCCATGTCCAGATTTTGCAAATGGTGGTCCCCAAGCTCTTGTGTCGTCTCCTCTTGTAGGATGCTCTACTTTGATCACGTCGGCACCAAGATCGCCTAAGATCTGCGTACAATACGGCCCTGCCAATACCCTGGTCAAATCAACTACTTTGATCCCTGATAATGGCAGATCCGGTTGCGTTGAGTAACTTCTTTTCACGCTGAATTGTAATAGCCTGCCGAATCTATAACTTTTTATCATTTTTGCTGTGGTACTAATGAGATGAGATCGTTCATTCCCCAGATATTTATCCCCGGAATCATAAATACCCGCGCGGGCAAAATCCCAAAAACACCCTGGAAATTCCCGCCGAGATGAGCTAGCGGCAAGTAGAAATTCCGCACTGCGGAATTTCGCTGGCATAATTACTCACAACTTGCTCGTAATAGTGAACACTGAACTCTTTTCCAATGGATAAACCACGAAGAAAAAGAAACATTTTCGAAATGTCAAGGGGTACGCATTGGTTTCTGTTGCTGGAGGTGTTGTGGCCCACATTAGCTGCGGCGCATAACCCCCGCGCGGGCCCACTAAAGAACCGCTTCCCAGTCTTTAATCCCATCACTTGGACCCACTTCCCGCAGACTCTGGCTCTTATAAAACAATCACGAAAATTCAACCTCTGGTACTGACATTTTTTTCCAGCGCAATATTTGTTTGTTTTTTTTGTTTAAATTAGTATGGGAAGCTTAACAGCTCTTCCTTTGGAGTTGCTGGAGCTTACTATGGAGCATTTGGAATCAAATGATATCCTGGCTTTATTTACCACCTGCAGAAATCTATCCGCAATGATAGCCCCAAGGGTCTGGCAGACTTTGATAGTTCAAGAAACAGAACCACTAAAAGACAGCCGGTTAGGAATAAGGTTCACACCAAAAAACATCGACAGTATACGGAATGGGTTGAGAGATCGCCGGATCGTTAGACGATTACAATTAGTTAAGAGACTGGAGATGGAGCTGCAACAAGATGATGGTCCCGAAATGCTAAACGTGTTGAGGGCGTTGTCAAGCTGTAGGAACGCGACTAATGTCAAAGTTGTTCTACATGGAGATCAAAGTAAAAGTTTGAAGATGGACTTGGTGGATAAGGTACTGGCTTCGCTAAGATTATTAGACGAGCATGTGTTGGAACTATCAACAACCGATTTACCAACCACAAGGTTACCGAATTTACTAGGCGATAGAACATTGTCAGTGCTGAAGGTACCAGGGCATGCAGTCAAAGTTTTGCCCCATGGGGTACCTAATAGCGTAGAAGAGGTGCATATTACATATAGCAAAGACCCAGTCGATATTCATGGGTTATTCAGATCCAGTGTGATGCTACGGAAACTCACCATTGATACAGACTTGGTAGATTTTGAGGCTCTAAGTGAGCTGTTACCACCAACGCATACTGTCGAGTTGTTGCTGTATCGAGTTCCCCCGGGTCAAATCCACATGCCATGTGTCCGATCATTTTCAATATCAAGGAGTGAATCTGTGGATTATCTCGAACCTATCGACAATATCTTTATTTTCGACAGGCTAACGACTTTAAAAATGACAAACTTGATTACATTTCGAAATTTGGACAAGATTTTTACTAGTAATCCACAACTACAAACATTACAATTAATCGCTGGATGTGTTCTCGACGCTAGTCAATTCCCATGGGTACTATTAAATCTCAACAACAATTTAAAGCGGCTCATAATCAGTAGCGAACATGTGGTCAACTATATCCGGCATAGAGACGAACTGGGGTTACCACAAAGTGGACCCAAGGTTACTTCACTTGAAACAATCCAACTAGTCACCAATTGGAGTCAACCTTCAGATCTGGTGGATTGGACAACATTTCAAAGTATGGTCAGTGAAATTTGTTCGACTGCGCCACATTTGCAAAAATTTTGGCTTGCTTTGGATGGTCAGCCGCACGATATCCACGACAACCAGCATTTGATAGAGTTGGAGCATCCACAAGATTTGAGCTATCTTGACAATTTGCATGAACAGTTATGTCAAACATATTTATTCTAAAATATCTGCTAATTTATCAATCCAATGGTTAACAATAACTTTACCCTCATTAAAATTGGCATTCTTGTACCGTACAATCACTGCGGCGTGTGCATGATGATGGTTCCGAATAACTACCGGGAATTTCTCCCATTCGATATCAGCATTCAATCCTTGAATGATTTTTAATTGAGTCGGTTCTAACTGTAATGTCACACTGACATCATCTTCATTAATCGCCCGATACATGCTCTCCACCACATCATCGGCACCTTCCTCCAAAAACTCTTCCAATCCATTTTCGTCTGCTGCAAGAAAGCTGTGCCGTCGATTTGGAGTGTCTACAATGCGTTCTTCTAGGCCAGCCTTACGGAACTTTTTTTGGCGTAGCGTACTCGTCATGTTTTGAAATGAAGCGTTGATCAAAAATGCCACAAACCATACCGGAATAATAACCAACACTTTAACTACTGCAACAAGATAGAATCCGCATGTTTGCCAAAATGTTCTCGGAGTTCGATTTTGTGCTTGTTTTTTATCCTGGGGTGTGAATTTTGGTAGTTGGGTGGCATCTAATATAGTCGGCTTGTACTTATCGACATAAGGCCCCTCCAGCAAATCTACTCTTCCGGCATATGGATCAGTATTGCTGATACCAGCAGTATACCATTCACATCTCATATCATATGCAACATTAGCATACAAACTATGATAATCAAACATGCAAAGCGCTTTGCTAAACGACGAATCTGGTTCCGTCATGCATAATAACAGTGGTTTGCCATTTTTAGACCTGTCTCTTAAAAACAGTTGCTTTGAAGTAGCTGACATGCTCATTGATCCAATAGTATTGAATGCTCTTGTACTTGGTTTGTTTCCAAGTACCACCACGCCGACATGAGGCGTACAAAATGTGGTAAATACTCTTGGTTTGATTCGGTCAAACAATTTTCGACGGAATAATACTCCTAATGCATACCTAGAGACCAAACCACCTAATGAATAACCCATGATAGATAATGTTACCACCTGACCGTCCCTCTCCAGCCGTTCGACCACTGAGCACACTTCATTGGCCACTCGAGTGCCGCACACGTCAATTCCATCATAAGTGAAATACCCCTGATTGCTTGTGGTACGGTATACCACTAATCCGGCATTGTCGCTATTTCTGCTACCATCGTTATCGTCGTCATTTTCGTCAAAATTGAGAATGACAGCCCCGCGAGATTCCAGCTCTGAACAGATATAGTCAAAATGGGATACCGATCCCCAAAGACCGTGTACAAGTACCACCAGTTGATACTCTTTTATTGACTTTGTCATTCAGATTCAGTATTTTTTTTGTCGACAATTAAGTCAAAGTAAAAAGAAGAAGTAAAAAAGCCAACCCCCCAAGACAAACAGAAACAGAAAGAGAAAAGGTAAGGGAAAGAAATTTCGTTATCTAAAGGCAGACGGTAGAGTTGAGATCCTCAAAATTAATTTAATGCATCCCTCGGCTTTAGGATTTTTTGGTTGTTTTTTTGTATTCACCGAATTTGTTGGGGCTTCTGATACTGCATTTTTCTGACACATGAAGTACCTACAGTCCTACAGTTTTACAGCATATATCTCATCACTTATTTTTAGCTGACGCGTTGCACAAAAAAATTCTGTTGAATTTAGACTTTTTTTTTGTTGAACATTGTGCAACGGTACGTAACGTACATATTTAAACGACAGGGAATTTTCAATAAAATACCTGGTTTATTGCAAATGTTTCGACTGTATGCCACTTTCCAGAAAAATGTATCTAAATGCCAAATGTCCTTCATAGTCCCCCAATTGGGTATACGATAATGCTAGAATTTGAGGCCCCTAAGATTTTCGGCTCTTCGGATATATTTCAATGTTTGGCGTGTGTGATCGCATCCATCGCATCCGGATCCCTGGTCAGATTATTCCCTGTCGCGTTATAATAGCAAAGATTGAAGTATACTAAGGTCGTACTATATAATTCATACCCTGGTTCGATCTTTTGATCAATTGACTGCTGCAATAACCAAAAGCATCCCCTCATCCATCCTAACGGGAGTGAAGCAATCAGAAAACAAACCCATAACCACGGACGACCGATTTGTAACAGAAATCAATAGCCAATTAGCTTAGTTTAACTCAGGTGGCGCCGCGCAGAATTGGATTGGTTGGGAGAATTGACTTCAGGCAAGTGTAATTCCCTCGCTTTTTTTTTTTTTTTTCTATTATTATTCTAGCGCCTGACTGGAGTGGGTAGTATTGGAGGGGGCTGCTGGCGTCTAATTCTCAAGAATCCGCCAACAAAACCTCAACTCTCCTTTCTTTCTTCTTATCCATCTTACTCTTTCTTTCTCTTTCCACAAACCACCAATTTTAGCCTTTTTAAAGGTTCTGACTTGACAACGCAACACTTATCCTCTTGATATTTCTAACAAGTGGTGATTGTTTTTTTATTCTTTTCGTTTGTAGAAGTTGTTTCTCTTTGTTTTCTGTTCAGAATTTTTTTTTTTGTTGTTGTTTTGTTCTGTCTGTGATCTAGGCTAGCAATCCAAGCAATTGAAAGAAAAAAGGCTCCTAGACGGAGGCAAAGGAAATAGGAAGGAAAAAAAAAGGCATACACGATTTTCATTCACTTTATTGCACTTTGCTGATTCTTTTCACCAACGATTTAAACAGATTCTAAAGTATTCATCCAGCTTTGCATAATATCTGTATTTCATCCTCAAGGGAAAAAATATACAAAAAAAAAAAAGAGAAGGTTCGCTTTGACACAACTATCTTAAAAAATGTCAAGCTTATCATTGTATGTTAACAACGACACTTTATTGATTTCAATACTAACAATTTCTGTAGAATCGGCAAGAAATATAAAATTGGCCGGAAGATTGGTTCAGGTTCCTTTGGTGATATTTATCTTGGTATGTGCTAATTTTGGTGATGTGGTTGTCCGTTAAAATGCGTGGCATGATGAGGGGTTAAAGCAATGATCATTTCATCCATCATCTTATTCCCCCCTTAATGCCTTTCATTTTGGCTTCCAGGTTTCCAAAAAAAAAAAAAAAAAAATTATATATATATATATATCTTTATTCAACAAAACCACTAACACTTATTAGGAACGAATATTCTTTCAGGTGAAGAAGTAGCCATTAAATTGGAATCGCTTCGTGCTAGACATCCTCAACTTGACTATGAAGCAAGAGTATACAAGGCATTATCAGGCGGCATTGGTATCCCATTTGTACGATGGTTTGGAGTTGAAAATGATTACAATGCTTTGGTAATCGATTTATTAGGCCCATCTCTTGAAGATTTGTTCAACTTTTGTAACCGAAAGTTTTCTTACAAGACGGTATTGTTGCTAGCTGATCAACTGATATGTCGATTGGAATACATCCATGCGAAATCATTTATTCACCGAGACATCAAACCAGATAATTTCCTAATGGGAGCTGGAAGAAGAGGTAATCAAGTTAATGTTATTGATTTTGGGTTGGCCAAGAAGTTCAGAGATCCAAAGACTCATTTGCATATTCCTTATCGTGAAAACAAAAATTTGACTGGTACTGCACGATATGCCAGTATTAACACCCACTTGGGGTACGAACAATCTCGACGAGATGATATTGAATCCTTGGCATATGTATTGGTTTACTTTTGTCGTGGTGCTTTGCCTTGGCAAGGTCTCAAAGCCCAAACTAAAAAGCAAAAGTATGATCGAATTATGGAAAAGAAGACGACTACTTCTACAGAAGCTTTGACTAGAGGTTTACCAACTGAGTTTACAATGTTTTTAAACTATGCTCGGTCATTGCGATTTGAAGACAAGCCAGATTATTTGTTTTTGCGAAAGTTGTTGAGAGATTTGTTTGTTCGTCAGAATTATCATTATGATTATGTGTTTGATTGGACCATTATCAAACATCAAAACAGAGTCAAGATGAGAGAAAAGGAACAAAATGAAGAACAAGACCAGCAACAACAACAACAGCAGCAACCACAACAAATAGTACCAGGCGGGTTACCATTAACATCCTCTGGTATGAATCAAGTTTCTGGTTCGCAGCCTACTAATCAACAATATTCTAACCAAGCACAAGCACCAATGTCCAGACAAGCTGTTAATAGTCAGGATAAACGATTTATTGAACCTGCTGCTGCCGCCGCTGCTGCTGCTGCTGCTGCAAATGTGTCAACTTACGCACCAGCGAAAGTTGCACAAACTACTGGGTTGAATAATGATGATGATCAAAAACAACGAGCACAGCGATGGTTGTAAAATGGATAGTTTTATGCTTTGAAAAGAAGAAAAAGAAAGGATTGTTGTTTTTGATGTTGCGTGTTTTGGAATCGAGGTATTCTTTCCTTATTAGCTGATATGGATGTGGAGCCTCAACCTTTTTTTTTCATATATATATATTTATATATATATATTATATCTATATTGTGTGTGTGCTCTTTCATTTTTGGAACAAAGAGTTAGGCTTTGAAAGAAAAAAGAGAAGAGAAAAAAATCATGAAAAAAGGAAGAAAAATAATTGAAGTAAACTGTCTCTAAATATATTAATTGCATTTGAAATTCCAAGTTTAAATCTAGTGTATTGTGTGCGGCTGCGAATTTTCAGCCGCAAGATTATTATTTTTTATGTTGCGGCGGGATTTTGAGATTTAAGAGCACCAAAGTTCAAAACTGTAGGGGTTTTGTACTTTTTCCTATACCATTTGGAAGGCTATGAGTGTCGATGAATAAGCAAAGCATCTGGTTCGAATGTATAAACAGGATGCTTTAATAATCAATCGGCGCATACCCCACGTGTCATGGGTATCAGCAACCTGGTCTACATCCCACGCATTAATGCCCGGGATTCTCTCTAAAACTATATATCCGGTAACATTAGCTATATTTAGCACGGACTTTTTAATTGACCGCTCAGCAGGGCATTACCTGCATTTATTCGTGGATTTTTTTTTAAAAAATGGGAGGTATTCACACGGTCGTCAACGGAAAATGGAGCGAGGGAGAGGTACACTAGACAACATCTCTCCCCCATAGGATGCTACAGTTTGGAATAAAACATGCAGATCCTGTCACATCCGACGCAGATACAGGTTGGGGACACTGAAATGACGAAATAGGTTACAAATCGCGCAAACTTGTAGACAATGCGGGGTAAAGATATTCTTACGGAAGAAGCGGACAGACATATAGCGGGCACACGTAAAATGCAGCTGACAGCATATATAAACTGGCTGATATTCATGTTTATTAACTTTTTTTTCTTGCCGATCTACTGGCAGGTACCATTCGTTCGATACTGCCAACCGGAAAAAATCTTATTCCTAGTATGAAGATTCAACACATTGTATGCGGACTTGCCGCGATCTTTGGGTCACTGGCAGACCCGGTAGTAGATCTTGGGTATGTCAAATACCGTGGTATACATAACGACACTACAGGTATCAATAGTTACTTCGGTGTGCATTATGCTCAAGCGCCGGTAGGCAGGCTGCGATTCCGAGCGCCAAGACCAATTGAACACCGCAACGCCTACCATGGAAAGACTCTAGACGCCACGAAACATGGAGACATTTGCGGACAAACTCAAGTGCCGCCGAATGATAGAGTCGACATTGAAGATAACTGGAGCGAGGATTGCTTGTTGATGGATATTCTAACACCATCCAAGCCAAAGAGCGATAAACTTCCAGTGTTGGTGCAGATTCATGGCGGCGGGTTTGTTACTGGGTCAGCTTCAGGCACTCATGGAGAAGGTTTAGTATATAGGTCAGACGGGAATCTTGTTTATGTTGCAATTCAATATCGGCTAGGCCTACTTGGGTTCTTGGCTGGTGATGAGGCCGAGAAACATGGAGATCTAAACGCTGGTATCAAAGATCAGCGAGCCGCACTTGAATGGATTCAGCGTCACATCCACAGGTTCGGCGGAGACCCGGATCAAGTGACTATTTGGGGAGGATCTGCTGGTGGAGCTAGTGTTTCTCATCAATTGACTGCTTATGGCGGTGAAGGTGAAGCCCCTTTCCGTGCAGCAATTCCAGAGTATCCAGGCTTTCATTCCGTTTTTAACAAGACTACCGCCAATGCCCAATATGAAAACATTCTCAAGACTGCAGATTGTAAGGACTTTCGATGTCTCCAAAAGCTTACTTCTGATAAAGTGTTCAAGGTTAGCCAAGACGCTGCTTTTTCTGCGTTTCCAAGTCCTGGCTACAATTATGGCCTGTTTTATTATGGTCCGGTTGTTGACGGTGATTTCAACAAAGACTTGCTCACCGAATCGTTCAAAAACGGGGATTACTACAAAGTACCGACTCTCATTACACATGACATGTATGAAGGATATATCTTTACAAATCACAGTATTACCACCCAAGAAGAAGCGACTACAGATGCGCGGTATTTATTTCAAGCTGGTAGTCCAGCGTTATTAAGCAGAATGTACCAATTGTATCCTGCTTCGGATTTCAATTCGACATTGTTTCAGCGAGAGAAATGGTATGGAGACGTGATTTACTCCTGCCCAACGTATTTCATTGCAACTGCAATGACCTCTCAAAATCATAATACCACAGCAGTGTTCAAGATGCTATTTGATGCTGGATCTCAAACACACGGAGCGACTGGCCCGTTCCTCAACTCGCCATCTAGCAACTACGAGAACAACAACCAGACATTGACTGATATTATGACAAGTTATTGGATCAGCTTTGCGGTCACTCAAGATCCGAATCTGTTGCGAGATTCAAAAGCCCCGTTCTGGCAACCTTATGAAGCTAATGGCAAAGGTGACATCGCCGACGGCGAATCCGTCGGATTTAACGTCATGAAGGTCACTTATAACAGTATCGGCAATCATCCTGATGCTGATGCGTCACCACAATGTGATTTCTGGGGTGCAAATACTCGAGCTATTCTGCAATAAACTTTATGTAAAACAATTAAGAATCTAAAATCCCCTGCGCTGCCATGGCCAATGACCGTAGTGATGATTCACGGATCCGATTGCCCGCCCCCGGGGATGAGTCGACCTCGCGTTTTTCCCCATTTTTTATTTAAGCGATTCGGACATTTTTCTTAACATATGCCAACTACACTTTCACGGCCACTTTATCGAATGACAGGACCAATCACTCAGAAATACGGCTCTGAAGTAAGGAATTACTTCACGGGTAATCCACTCAACCGACTCAGTTTTTTGCGAGAAGATTACAAGTTTCTCAGCTTTGCGCTCACACATCCATCTACTAGGTTTTTACCTTTGCAATCACTGAACCCAGCTATCAGTGACAAAGATGAGCTTCAATATGTAAAATTCGATAATGTAAAGTCGGTTATCGGAGGTGACTGCTTTGCCAAGGATGAAGAAACTCAGATTAAAGAATGGAATAGCAAACGAGACGCAACAGGGATTAACCGAGTGACAACAGTGTTTTTAGGAGTCGATCAGCAAGATACTGACGGTACTTTGGAATATCGGGCTAAATATTCTGGTCGTGCTTATTTTGCAGTGGATTTGACTCCAAAAAGTGGTGAACTAGGCAAGGAGATCGAAAAAGTCAGCAGTCAGGTACCAGGCCAGTTCAGAGAGACTCGAGCTAATTCCACTCAATTCTCGGAGGTTGACGCTGCAATGTACTCACAAGCAAGAATATACGTTGACTGGAATAACCGAAACCGATTCTGCGGTGGATGCGGTCATCGGCTTATGAGTGTTAACGGCGGCTGTAAACTAGTCTGTCCATCGCACGACGATGGGATAGAACTCGAAAAATGTGATACTAGAGGGAGAATCAGCAACTTATCCTTCCCGCGTACAGACTGTGTAGTCATCATGGCAGTTGTGGATTATGCTGGGCAGCGGTTATTGCTTGGGCGGAATAGACGATATCCAGACAAGATGTATTCATGCTTGGCAGGGTTTTTGGAACCAGCCGAATCCATTGAAGAGTGTGTTCGACGTGAAGTATGGGAAGAATCAGGTGTAGATGTTGGTCGGGTTATCGTACACTCGACGCAACCATGGCCATATCCAGCAAACATTATGATTGGATGTATTGCCGAGGTTAAAGATAGTAGTGATTCAGCTCACGATATCCATCTTCAACATGATCCAGAATTGATAGATGCACAGTGGGTCCCATTTGATCAAGTTCAGTTGGCTCTGAATGGTCAACTGAAAGACAGGATGTTCTTACCGCCAAAAGCTGCTATTGCCAACATTTTGATTCAGGCTGTTATCTCGGGAGAGGCGATTTCGATTCCGTCACGGAGTTCAATTTGATTTACATTTTATTAATTAGTTTAAAAAATTAAAACAACCTGATGAATAAATAAAGAGATGCAGTATTTGTAATTTGGTTTTTTTTTTTCTTCTTCCTATACAAACAACAATAATGGTGGTGCAACCGACAACATTAGAGATGCTGATGAATGCATAGTATCATACGCCACACAATCCACCCATAGATTAAGAACCGCCAGTGTCAACATGATCAAACATAGCACTGCGAAATAAACTTTTGTTAGCCATCCATGGCATTTCTGAGCCAGAGTCGACAACATTATATGGAATACAAAGGCCACGCTTATAGTGCGGTAAACGTTGTACCGGTGAACATTTGCATGTAGTGTTACCAAAGCGTCGAGGTTAACCCAGAGTGTCACAGGCACCAGCAGCGTTTTGATGAGCAGTTCGAAAAACCCCATGTTTTTCATGCTAGTTGGTTTTGTAGAAGAGCCCGTCATTTTATTTGCATGAACGTCAGAAAGAAAGGACGGAAAAAGAATGCAAAAAAGAGTGGTTGTGAATGGGATAAGGCTGGTTGCGATCAACGTTGGAAAAGTTGCTGTTGAAATTTAGGGGTCCTTGTATGTGATGCCTTTATGCATTGTAAATTGTCCCAGATTGGGCAATGTGTGCGGCTCAGATTTGAAACAAGAAGCAAAATTCCGGGTGGCTGCGCACAACCGTTTACTAAATTGGCAACTCTCCAGGTATTTTCTATATTCGACTCTACCTCTTGGTTTCTTTCTATATTTCTCTTTATCTATGATTGTTTCTGCGGCGGAGTAAGCCACTGCATAAACAACGCCCATTGTAAATGACATCGACCCTTGATATACAACCATGGGAACAAAATCAGCATTTCCAGCCAAGTGAAAAACGCTGTTGGTTGTGAAGTTGCGTAAAGCTTGTCGATATCGTCTTGAGTAATACTAGACATAAAGCGGGAATAGACATCTGGATTATCGGTGATGATACCATCCAAATTCGACGCCACGGCCCATTGCATGGTTTTCACATTATTAATTGTCCACGAATAAATCAACTTGCCACGATCCTTTACAGATTTAACCAACGATGGACCACCAGGAACTTTTAAAGACAAGTGATGCATCGAAATCCCCTTGACTTGATCGTGCTCCAAAAACCGTCTCGCCATGGATTTTGAGATGCCAATATGAATAATCGGAATTTCCGGAGCGTCCAATTCACACGCTGCAAGAACATCTTCACGCCAAACACCGAACACCATCCGTTTTGACCAAAACCCTTCAAAATCTGCATTTATTTCTCGAAGGATTGCAGCCACTTTCCGAATCACCCAAGGTTCGTTATTTCGCTTTACATCTAACATCAGCTGGATCTCCGAGAACTCTGGCGCTTCAGCAAACATTCGAGCTACCTGTTCAAACGTCGGCATTTGTTCATGTGGCGCATCAATAGTTCTCAGTTGGTCTAAAGTACCATAGTATGGAGTATGGGCAATTCGATGAAGCTTACCAAAACACCGCAAAGTGGTTGGATCATGTGTAACAACAACAACTCCATCTTCCGATACCTGAATATCCGTCTCAATAATCGTAGCCCCGGCTTCTACTGCTCCTTTCATTGCCGCAATGGTATTTTCCGGAAACGCTGATTTAAAACTAATTTTTTTTTTTTCATTAGTACATGTTAAAGTTGGACTTTTTTAAGCATACCCTCGATGACCGGCACATAAAGGTCTATATGACTCGACCGATGCGAAACTAGAGTTTTCATGTAATAATACCGGTTCAGCTGCCATATTTGTTTCTGTTAGTTCCAAGTATATGGGAAATCCAAAAGGACAGAAATCCTAGTATAATAACAATAATAATAATAATAAAGATGACAAGAAAAGAAGAGCAACAAACGCAGTGAAATACTGTAGCTTGTTAAAAGAGTAAATTACGTGAGATGTAATTTATTCCATCAGCGCCGCTGCGAACGTTCCTGCGTTCTTATTAAAGCAATCAAACTGGAACTTTGAACGGAAATCATACACATATTTTCCTCGACTTGATTTTTAAATTTTTTTTTCAATATGCTAAAAATTAATCTTTCTATACAAAAATCGGCGGGTTTCGCCATCTATTTATGTGTTTAGACCATCAAAGGGGTACGAAATCAGAGGGAACATGCGTGGCGTTCTGAAGTCACGATGCACATAAACCTTTGCAAATGTTCATTCTATCCGATAAACTGCATAACTCCGAAAAATCGTGAACGAACATGCGCTCGAGTAATTGGACAGCAGCACCGCCTCCCTTCCGCGTGCTCAGTACCAATTATGGCAATCGGAGCGCATGCCAATATGTAAACAAATGTTTCAATTCAAAAATCCAGATGTTCAATATTGAATTTCAGCGTTATCGGTCTGCGATAACCGCCTATACATTGGTGCATTACAGTCGGTATCCGTTGGATTTAGCTAGGGTGGCAAAAAACAAAAAAAAAATCCGCCGCACACTAGCGGTGCCAGCCGGTGTGCGGCGACTATCCCTCTACTCTACCCATTCATCTCTTTCCAAATATCGTCAAGAACAGTAGATTCGCCCAAAGTTTCGGACTCTTCATCCAAGTCCGGATCTCCATATAAATCAGTCATTGTCTTCGGACACCAACAAGTAATAGTTCCGTCCAGTGCACCCGAATAATACTCCAAGTAGATACCCCCTCTGGCAACAATGCATGGCGATCGAGCTCCTACTGCAGTGCCTCTATTCATTCGTTTGATAATCTTACCATCGACTGCACGAAACAAGAATATTTCCCCGCTATCTGAGGGGAACAATAGATAAGGGTCGCGGGAATGTACTCCAGGACTTAGACACGGATTAAGCGTTTGAATATGACGATTTCGGATAAGTGGGCCATAATTAACCAACATGTTTTTACCTCCAACTGCACTCAACGACCATAATCGAATCCTTTCATCGTTCCCAGACGATACCAAATAGTCTCCTCCGGGGAACCAAGACAACCCATTGACTGAACTTCTATGCGCTTTCCGCATCCCCAGCGGGGTTCGTGTAGTTTGATCGCCAACTTGTTGCATATCAAATGATGCCAAACAAGCACTGCTTCTTCGAATATCCCACAACCTAACAGTCCCGTCAGCACCTCCTGAGGCAAGAACATATGGATTTGTTGGAGACCATTTCACTGCTAATACAGTACCAGCATGTCCAGTAAGCGTATGAGATGATGAAGTTGTCCTCAAATCCAATAATCGAAGCAACGGGTGGTCAGTAGCAGTGGCCACCAAAGAATTGTCACATGGTGATAAAGAGACTGTATAAACTTTGTGGTTCATTTTGAAACTATACGCTTCTTTTAACGTCTCTGAATCCCATACTTTTACACTTTTGTCAAATGATGAAGTCACAAACATGCCATTGTCGTGTGGCCACCATTCTACGGCGGAAATCCCAAACTCGTGACCTTGACGGCGTGGGACCTCTGCTAGCATTTGAACCTGGTGATCACCAGTTCCTTTGTCTACTTCGGAATTTTCAAGATCCCAAATCTTCAAGCTCGAGTCGCCACCTCCAGAGATCATATACCGGCGCGTAGTCTCATCAATTGACAAAGAATTAACCGCACCAACATGGTTTTTAGAAAACTCCGGCGATACCCGACTATCTATCGTTTCATAGAGTTTTAAATATAATTCATATCGTAGTTCTACGCCGTGATTAAATCCATTCCGACGATAAAACTCCATTACCTTGAAGGGGGAGAAGAAATGAAAGTGAGGAAAAAAAAAAAACATATCAATGAATTTTGGGATGACACAACTACAGTACTTGTTTGCTTTAAATTTCCATCAACAGCTTACCCACTGTAGAACCAGATTCCAATTCGCCCATCGCTGTTTTGAAATCTTCTAGTGGGTAAATCTTCGATACTCGGATCTTAACAATGCCTTTTGCTACCAAATCGAAAAAATTGGTTGAGACTTCGTTCCATTGTTCACGCGCGGTAATATAGTTAAACAACATTGGTCGGATCACAGTCAAACTCTTTGGCGAGAGCGACAAGACAGAGAATGGAGGAGGAGCCCCTGAAGCATTTCCAAACGACACGATTGTTCCTAGCATGCTAGCACATTCAAACGACGCGTCCCAGGTCGATTTCCCAACACTGTCATAAACTGCAATGACACCTTTCCCATCAGTAATCTCTTTCACTCGGTCAACAATGCTTTCTTCCTTGTAGTTGATCACATAATCCGCACCTGCTTCCTTGGCGACTTTGACTTTTTCAGGAGTCGAAGTGGAGCCAATAACTGTTGCTCCAAAATGCTTTGCTAATTGTACAATAATTGCACCAGTACCACCGGCTGCAGCATGAACCAAAATAGTATCGCCCTTCTTGACCTTGAAACTTTTAGTAGTTAATATATAAGCAGTCAACCCTTGAATTAATCCAGCTGATACTTGACTTTCTTCAATTGCTTCTGGAATTTTGGTGATGTTGCCTGATGCCTCAAGAGCAATGAACTGCGTCAAAGCTCCGGCTTGGAGATATCCGACTTTATCGCCAACAGAAAAGTTGGAAACCTTGGAGCCAACTTTAGCTATGACACCAGTACCTTCTCTACCTAGAGTGTAAGGAAAAGCTGGTACTTTATACAATCCAGTCCGGAAATAAGATTCAATAAAATTTACTCCAGAGTAATGATTCTTGACCAAGACTTGCGAATCTGAGATTTCCGGAACTGGCGTGTCTTCATATTTCAGCACTTCTGGACCACCGTTTTCATGGATCCGAATAGCCTTCTGGGTGGTTGGAATCGAGCTGCTCATTTTGTTGCTAGTGTCGTGTTGAATACTGTAAAACAAGTGAACTGTGGCATGGCCTTGGGATTGTAAATGCTCTTACAAAGGCCCGGATAGCAATACCGGGACTCCGGTCCGAAACGATTTTAGTCATCAATGGTGTATGTACCTGGTAATACTTGCCACCAGTACTACCAACCAGCGAAAATGAACATGAATAAGAATCAGATGTTTAGTAATGAAAAATGCTCATCTATTAGCTACGGCCCGCATTTATATGTAGCTCGCTCTGGGCCATCAGATCTAATTTCACTAGCGCTAAGACCTATGAGTATAACGACCACGGCGATACTGACCGACAACGCCCCTCATACCCATCTGATTTAGGCCCATCCGGTAGTTTAATTGCCCGATTGTTCTTAGTATCCGCAGTGATGCCCCGCACCTTCGCGCAAAAAGGCGGGCGGATCCTCTGGGAGTTTTCCTAATCGGGTAATAAGGATTTCGGGGCCGTTCTCCGCAACTTCCTCTGTCATGGCCCGGATAGCCACACCCACCCACAACTGATGTTTTTTCTCAACCTTTCGCCAATATCTAGCACCAAATCCTACCAGTCGACTTGCTTTTCCATACATTCTTGGAAACATCGGGCTTTGTTTTGCTCTCGTTCGGACTTTTACCCCGGCTGATTATCTCGACCCATCAACGGAAACATATTGCAGCTTACGAAGTTACATGAGGCTCAGTTCGCATATATATATAAACCAGCTCGCCCCTCATCCCAGATCAAAATGTCAACACAGGTAGAATCAGTTATTGGCAAAAGACAAGAGTCAATTACAGAAAACTCAAGCCCATTCACACCTTATAAAAAACAACGTCTTAGAGAACTCGAATCTGATAAAAGTCGAATAGAAGGGAATATGTCTCCGCCAACCGCCATCGCAGAGCAAAAGGCTGTTGAGCCAACCACTACAAAAAATGGCAAGTTGCTCGACGAAGTTGATGATGCTGTATTGGAAGTCAATACTTTGAAGGGAGAAGCCGATTGGAATTCTGAGAGCAAGTTTGATGCCAAGACTGATAAGTCTAAGTTTCGGCAATACGAAGAAGCTTGCGACAGAGTCAAGCTTTTCTACGCAGAGCAACATGCTAAACAGACAGTTGCTTACAATTTGCAAGCTCGTGTAAAGTTTAAGACTCGAACTCGTGCTAAGATGTCTGTTTGGGATGCTCTTGAAAAGCTGAATACTTTGATTGATGAGTCTGATAACGATACTCAGTTGAGTCAAATCCACCATGCACTTCAAACCGCTGAAGCGATCCGAAAGGATAACAAACCACGATGGATGCAGTTGGTTGGTTTGATTCATGACTTGGGCAAACTTCTGTACTTCTTTGATGCACAAGGTCAATGGGATGTCGTTGGTGATACCTTTGTCGTAGGTGCCAAGTACACCGGTTGCATCTATCCAGAAACTTTCAAGGAAAATCCAGACTACAATAACCCAATCTACTCTACTGAATTGGGTATCTATACTGAGGGTTGTGGTTTGGATCATTTGATGTTGTCTTGGGGTCATGATGAGTACATGTATCATATCGCTAAGGACCAATCCACTTTGCCAGCGGAAGCTTTGGCAATGATTCGATACCATTCATTCTACCCATGGCACAGAGAAGGAGCCTATCGACAGTTCATGGATGCACATGATGAAAAAATGCTTGAAGCTGTCAAGGCGTTCAACCCATATGATTTGTACTCCAAGGCTGACGATGTTTTGGAAGTTGAAGATGTCAAGCCTTATTACTTGGAATTGATTGATGAATACTTCCCAAAGATCATTGATTTTTAGGTTATTTATATTTTTATATGTCATTTTTTCTGGTATATAGATTATTATATTTCTTTGGATATGATTATATTTTTGTTCAACGGTATTTTTTTAACAAATTTGCTTGATGAGCCGCGAGAGTTTCTGCGCACTTTATAATTAAAAGATTATCGAAGAGTTGACAAAGTTACTTGGAGACGTAATGTTACGGGCCCTCCGTCCCCTTTGTTATTCCCGGTCATTATTACTGGAACGTACTGACTGACTGGCTAACTGATGGCCAATTAAGTCAGGTATAATGGAATAACGATAACACAGGTGTTGGTAAACTTAGGCCGATTGTCCAACCGCTTTTGGTGCGGTATTGTTATCGAAAAACTCTCTTGAAAGCACACGCAACGAAACAATGCCTACCACCAAAACTCCTATCGCTATTGCAGGCATGTCAAGGGTACTTGGTAAACTCCTCAACGCCTTGACTTCTCCTGTTTTCCGTGGCTACTATCAATATCCTATTCGCGCTTTGACCCGGAGATGTAGTCAAGTACATTGACACCGAATACGTCAAGTCCTGTACCACGGGTGATTGAACTGACAAGAAACCAATCATTAAGGTACCACAAGGCATTGATGTCTTGGTTGATGCTACATGGCCTAAATGTCACTTCCATTATCGTCGAAGCAGCTGGAAGCAAGTTCCTGCTGAAGATTGGAGGGGTCCCCCGAAAGCCGGATACTTATAGCTGCCTTGTTGGTGGTGACCATAAGCTTATTGTGACTGACCGAAGTGATGCTGCCAAGATCATTACTTCATTTCCTCACAGAGCAGTGTCCTAGTTGCCAGATACTGCTAAGTGTGGGAGAGTAGTCGTCACACCAAATAGGATTGCCTTCCTATATGAAAACCACTGGTAAGACTCTCACTTTTCCGATGCATATAAAAAAGATGTCATGGGACGTGTAGAGGCAGCAGCTGCCAAAAGATAGGAAATGAATTTTTTTTGACCTTTTACAGTACTGGATGCTGTATATCTTGAAGAGGACACTTTTGATTCCGATCGGGGTCATAACAAGTCTGTTAGCCCTGGTTATGGGAATGGGCATCAATATAAAATGCTTTCACGGTTTTCATCTCAAAAATTATAATGGCCGAATTTATTCGATTCTCCTTACCCCTTAACAATAAAACTTTGTAACCGCGTCGCTTTTATTGTAAATTTTTATAATCGAACTTAACAAATAAACGAGGTAGCTTCTACTTCTTACCTGATGTACGCAACTCAACTTGTAGAGCAGTTAGTCTCAACCCACCACAGAATACATGCCACCTTTAAACATATCCAGCATATGGAGCGTCTTTTACTAGCCTGAAAAATATGTTATACAACGAGAAAAGCATAGAATTAACAAAACGCCGCATTCGATGCGGCTCGTCAAATCCGTGGGTTTTGACGACTGAAAAAATTTGCCGTTCGTAAATTTTCAGTGTAGTCCGGTTGGATTACGCAGTTGTAGGAGCTCGGCTAGCTCAATTGGTCAGAGCGTGTGACTTTTAATCACAAGGCTGGGGGTTCGAGTCCCCCGTCGAGCTAATTTTTTTGCATCTCATGTATATCTTGCCGAAGAATTGTGCTATCGGGCCGTAAATTATATTTAAGCGTATAATGTTTTTTTTTGCACTCATGGATTTGTTACTGATGAGGTTGCGCTTGCATACCAGGATATCAGTGCAGAGCTGTTGGTACGCGTAATAAACGCGTCTAGTCCCAACTTTATCACGAATTAAACGATTCACCCATCTTTTACCGCCAACATTACTACTACCATATGGATACAACTTCCAGATGAATACACCTAGCAAACAGAGAGTTATAATATCTCGTGAGGGAACACCGAAACATACAAGAACTCCGCGTCATCAAAGGCCGTCGCCGCCTGGTAAGGAGACGGATAAAGAGAATCGCGTACCGGGAACTCCAGGATTCGACAACCTACCATTGCTAAACTGTGCAGGGCCGGTCATAGAGTACCCAACCTCTCCTACAATAGCGTTGAAAAGACGTTTAAAAAAACCAGAGGCAGTGCAAGAGACGCAAGACGAGCACGACCATGAGAATTCGGATGCCAGTAATATAGACGACGACCAAGAAGCAGAAGCAGAAGAACAGGAGACTGATCTCGAACCGGAGTTTAACCAGGAAATGATTAGAGAGATCAACACCAAATTTGACGAATTATGGCAAGTAATAGAACTGCTCCAGGCTGAAAATTCGCACCTAAAGCAGCGGGTAGATATTTTGGAAAGCGAAATGGAGCAGGTAAAAAGTTAATAGTAAGTACTCCTCTTCCAGCTGCATGTAATTGTTTTTTTTTTTTTTTTTTTTTTTGTTTTTGAATAAGCATTGATCTACATTGAAATATCATATCTAGTCTTTCTTCTTATTCCTTCGTAGAGTGTCGTTCTCTTGTGCCTCATCTTCGTCGTCGTCACTGCTTAGAATATGATCTTCGTCATCATCCCATCGTTGATAATCTCGCTCATCTTCGTCATCATCATCCGCAACGGCAAATACAGTTGTATTTCCTGAAGAAGTCCCAGCTGCCGGCTGAATTTGATGCTGACCCTTGGATTGATTACTATCATCATTTTGTACCGGAGTTTCTGTATAATCATAAGCAGGTGGCGCCAAATTCCTGATTCGAGCAATTTCGGCATCTTCCTCTTCTTCAGTCTGTCCTACACCCTCTTCTTCGTCGAGTGACTCTCTTAAAGAACCAATTTCAAACTCTTGTGCTTCGTTTTCATCCTGTGCGACTTGACTAGACATGGCAAATCGTCGGTTATTAGCAGTCGGTCTCCAGATGAAGGCGATCAAGCAAAAATCAACAAAATATACTACATTCAACCACCCATCCAACATGAACCATCTTGATTTCCAATTGTTTGTAATAAAATCCAACGCGGATTGGCTGGCGAAGAACATTGAGTTGATAAAGAAAAAACCAAAAATCACAACGATAGATGCCAATAAAATACGCCAGAGGTTCTTGTACATTTGAGCCTTGATATGCTGCTTTCTCTCCTCCAAGTACTTGATCGTACCGGTCAGAGATGACAAAATCCACACATAAAAGGTCGTCATAGTAAGAGACAATGGCATAATGACAATCAAAACGACTGGACCAGCATTGTCTGGTGAAACAATATACGACGATATCGTATAGATAACCGCGAATAGAAAATGCGCTCCAGCAAGAGCTCGGCATTTCCACATCACATCACCAAGACTAGGCTTTACCACCCCGTAACCCAAACATACAATCAATAACAAGAAAAATGTGAAAGTATTCCTGAAAGCATCTAGAACAGACAACAAACTCAAGTAAACCAACGATCCAGTATTACCAGCGCCATTGTTAACAAAATCGTAGTAACCCCAAATAACAATCATTTCAACGACCAAAAACCCACAAATGGCAGTAATATAGTTTTGTACCGGTAAAATGTCTGATCTGTTCTGGACATACTGAAACATCCACAACGCAAATACCAAAGCATATGCCAACGACGCCCCACCAAAAAACGGTAGCTTCGGTATCTGACTAGCAGACAAGTCACCGAATGCGTTTTGGAAAAGAGCAGCAGCATGATATTCAGTGTGCTCGTCACTTGGATAGGTAGAGACACAGTAGTATCCTGTTCTTTGAATATTAAACCGTAGAGCCTTTGGATCAGAAAGGTCAACCTTTTGGGTGACCATTTGCTTCTTATCGGCCGACTTGGAAAATATAAATGTTCCAATCTGGTCCTTTTCACATAGATTTGCAGCAACTGCTTGTTCGTCACAGATATATTTTTTCTATAAGGTTAGTATTGTTTTCCATTCCAGTTTTATCAACAGCTGAGCAATAAACTTACATTATCGTCAACTTCAACACCTAGTTCGTCGACATGTGCATAGTTGAAGATTACAACAGCAATCCATCCTTTTTTATCCTCTGAATGTACAGCAACGTCAATAAAAGTATCCTTTTTTCCACCCCAGTCTTTCTTTGAATAAATCCCGGAGCATTTCTGTCTCTCTTTGTTCTTATGGGTCTGTTCGTAGGGTTAGTTTTGAAATTTCAAAGCTAGCTCTTACAATATCAATCTCGTTAGCATTTGCCACCGCAGCTAGAACAAATAGTCCTAACAGCACGAGATAATTCCTGAATATCATGCTAAAAAAAGCTGTAGTTGAGATGTATACTGGTGTATGTGACTCGACACCGCTGGAAATAGAAAGCTAATTGGAAGGCAAATCGGTTTAGTGAGGATGCAAACAGCCTGGACAAGCCGGAGGGCCCTATGCCTACCTAGGTGGGAGTTTTCATTATATATCTTGCCCCTTGGCATAATCCTCCGCCGCCTACGTACGTACAGGGAACAACAACCTACAAAAAAAAAAAAAGCAACAAATTCGTTCTTTTTTAAGTGAAAGCTGATTCGTATTCTTCGTCATTATTTGAAAGTGCTATTGGAAGGTTATCATTGATATCCATTTGTGATAATAATAGCTTTGCAGCATCATCAGCGTAACTGGTCTCGAACCCCAAGTGGTTACTACTACTGCCGGTCCCATTATCTCCATTATTTCCAATAGTCAATTGATCTTGTTCTGTAAGAATGTTAATTCCGTCTTGAGTCAATAATTCTGGTATATCATCAAACGGTTCGTTGCCGCTAGAATAATTATTAAAGTCGAAATTTGTAAACGGAGAAGACCCAGCACTAGTCACAACAGTTTCAAATGTTTCGTTATTTGACAAGAAATCACTAGCATCGGTAGAAGATGACTGCGTATGTCGATGTCCATACATGTCACTAGGAGGTTGCAATGGAGAGACAAGATTGCTGTCAGAGATTGCATCCCCAGACAACATTCCAGCAGTATATTCATTCTTCACACCCATAAAACTTGCTGGGGTAGACCTGGTGAGGTTTCTTTCCGGAACCGACAATTGGTTTTCAGTCTTCACTTCATACTCAAGCCATGACTGTGTTTCTGGTGATACAGCAGATGCGGGTGCATCAATCTTGTCTGGTTGGAAAGTATACAACTTGTTCAATGCTTCAAGCAGTTCATCATGAGGGCCAGCAAGTTCATGCAATAATAGCAGTGATGCTTGATGGCTCTCTGAAAAATCAGCACAGCGTGCCCATTGAGAGCCCATGTCCTGCAACACCCAAAATGACGGGGCTTGTATTCCATTCAATGCTAATTCGATGTGTCCCAATTTTGGATGATCCGTGTCCCTTCTGAGTGAAGCATGTTGGATGGCAGAAAACGGTAGATCTACCCGAAACCCTCTACTGCCTGCATAAACCACATATGATAAACTGCCAGTGGCTGGTGTATAAAACACTGACAAATCACTCGAAGGGGAGCTAGTGTTAGAAACCCTATTCCACGTACCAACTTTGACTGACATGCACGGAAGAAAGAGTTTACTTTGGGTGGATTGGTGCGGCGCAAGAGGAAACACATTTTCTGCGGCGTTTTCACCAGGATATGCAAGGAAGGAGCCTTCACAAGGGCCAGCAGTGTTAAGTGGTGTCGCCATTCTCGAGCAATTTGGTGTTGAATAAAAACTTCTCAATGACCCATTCGGTGACAATGTATCCTCCCTGTCAAGTGCCAGCCTCTTAGATGCTTTTGTCGCCTTGGCCCGCTTGTTTTGAAACCAGATTTGCACAGACCTTTGAGTCATATCTATCTGGGCGCCAATCTGAGCTCTTTTTTCCGCTGAAGGTGTTGGATTTATTTCAAATTCCTCTTTAAGTACTTCATATTGTTCTTGGGAAGCCCGCTGTCGTTTAGAAAGACGTTGTGACTGCGTTATCGTGGATTTTCGCTGGCGAGACGAGGACGAAGGAGTGCCCCCTCCAGAGGCTAACTGAGACATGACTCGGAGATTGCAAAATGAATGCAAGAAAAAAAATAAGCGTCCTTATGTCGTTTTTATGTTTGTTTTATGTTGTTTTCAGGGAAAATATTAACTCGATCAAATGATCCGAGGAACCAAGCAGTGGCAATTTTTAATGAAATGGAATACTTCTCTATATATTTATATATACATATATATATAGGGAGAGAATTCTAAGCTACAAGGGAATTAAACTGCCATAACACCGGCCATATTGAAGGGTTTGTCATAAAGAACAGGAAAAGTTTAAAACGGATGAACCTAATATCGACTGGTCGAGAGGAAAATCTAAAAGAACAAGAAAATGCTCGCAACCTATAGTCTCCCCACCTTTCTTATCTCAAAACTTCGAGGGTTGTGGTCTTCGCTTGTATGCTATCGAGAGTCTGTCTCTACGAAGTTTTAAGCCAGCGCCCTTCAAGGTTACCTTTGTAGAGCTAAAATGGCAGTCGCAAGCTCAAATAACGGTCCGGACCCATCAGAAGTGGAAGGTTCAAGAAGCATTTCTCTTGTGCAGCATTGAAGATAAGACAGTGCGGCACCTAGATTTTTCCTTTTTTCCTAGTTTTTTTTCTTACTTCTATAGCATAACCCGGTTGATAATATTGATGTACTAGAATTTATATAGATTGCTAAGCTGGAATTAGGATATGACTTGTGTGGACAACAATGGCAGTGAATTATTCCAATGTTTTGTTACAGAGTTAGACTCTGCAAGGTACTTGCTCTTGCTATAAGGATTTTCCCCTCTCTGCCAAGAGGAAACGCTAAATGAGAGAAACCTTTTTCTATTTCTTTGTTCCCTTGAAACAGCTTACAGCTTACAGTTATTTTGGTCTCTCATCTAAGAAATCGAGATTTCAATCGTAGATGGGTTGTTTTTCCGTTTCGGCAAGTCCAGCTCGCCTAACCATGTAACTCACGTCATTTTTTATGTTTTTTTTTTTGATTTCCTCGGCCTTTTCTAAAAGAAATAAAAGAAATAGCAATTTCTTTCCTGTATGGCTTCTCCGCCGCACTATTCTAGCGAGGAGTTTTCTGCCCTAGACAATATCAATAAATAGATAACAAAGCTTCAAAATATAAATAAGAGTGTGCTAATTAACTAACGCTCCAAACAAAGTAAAAATAGTCACATTCAACTCACAACACAGCAATCGATGCGACTAGAGATAAAAATACTGTCCCTAACGATAAAACGCACATGCCACCGTTTGAGCTAGTTTCGGCTTGGTTCATATTGCTACGAGCAGACCCTTCGGCACCTGTGCCAGATGCACCTGTAGCTGCTTCTTCGCTTGCCGCCGCATCGTCACCAGTCGCACCAGTCCCTGCAACACTGCCACTACCTCCAATAGTGCCCTCGCCACGAATTCCAGTGGCGTCACCATTACCGCCACCCGTATCACCAGTACCGTCTGCACCGGCTGTCCCAGGGCCTTTCACTGTCCCAGGGCCTTTCACTGTCCCAGAGCCTTTTACTCTCCCAGCGCCTCTCACTGTCCCAGTTCCACCACCAGTGGTGGTTGCGCCTCCTGCGGCGGTTGTTCCTGTACCTGTTGTTTTGCCAGTTACTGATTCTCCACTTGCTGTTGCCGTGATTCGGCCCCCACTAGCAGTAGTACCGCTGTTAGCAGAACCAGTCGGGGTGGAGTTTGTATCGTTTCCACTGGTAAAAGATCCAGGAAGAATGTCCGAAGATACGGTTGCGCTGATATTTGAAGAGCCGCTCGCGCCTGTAGTAGCACCACTGGTAGTCGTGGAATTACCCCTATCAGGAAAGAAGGTCACGAAAGGGGTACTAGCAGTGCTAACAGTACCAGAACTATCAGAAGTAATAGCAGCACCAGAAGTACTACCAGCACTAGCAGTACCCGAACTACCAGAAGCACTAGCAGTACTAGCAGGAACTGCAGAGCTATTTTGCGATTTATTAGTTGCAGACGTTACACTGACGCTGTTGCTTGTAAACACACCCCCGGTAGTGGCAGCCAACGATGTCTCTTGGCCCGTATCAGTTGCATTTGGATTCACAGACAACTGTGACAGCGGAACGGATACACTAGCCCCGCCTCCATTGGTATTGTTGCTTTGCAAGTTTAGAAGGGCATTTTCATGAAGACCGCTACATAAATTGGTAAATACGCCCAGGCCATCGTTAAAATCACTATCATCACAAGTTTTTTGAATACATGTTAAAAAGTCGTATTTTGCAGTATTACAGACACAAAATGGGCTAAGTCCATCAACACACTGTAGCTCAACAGTTTGTGCGCAGGAAAACAAACACATCGGTGATGCAAATATATCTGCCAACGAGGAGGATGATAACTCTGGATTTACAAAATCTGTTGACATGATTTTTCTTCTCCAAGGTTGCCCAATTAACAATTACAACCGAATCCTGAAAAGCGACGAAATCACTACCTTTTTATCTTTTATTTAGAAAACATCTATTAAAGTTTCCTGGGGCGTTATAACTGATACGTTGTCAGGAATGATATGAGTGATGCCCCCCGTCGAGATCTGCAGGTGGAATAATTTTCAATAAAACTCGCATGGTTCGAGCCTATTAGTATAACACTACCAATCCGTGTGTTAGCTATTCCTGGGTGTAGCATATTTCTTCTGCGGTAGAGAAAAAAAAAAAAACGCGTCAGGTCCATAGAGAATGGAATTTGGCCGCCTGATATTTTATCAACCCCGTCTCTAACGTGCAGTTGGCTTCATTTCTAACGCTCGAAGAAAAAACCAATAACCAGGCAACTCCACGTTAAACTTCTATCTTCATGTAGACTCAGTCAACAACAACAAAAAAACAAAACACAAACTCAGTTCGTGCGAAACATACAACCGCCTTGAGTCCCTTGGGCTCTATGGGTACGTGATCTATCTTTTAGCCTAACTGAATGCCTAGTATTTTACCCACGACTCGAGATCCACCTGCTATCAAAAAGCCTCAGAGTCACCGAGAACGATACGTCTCCGAGTATGCATAGTCCAAAATTGACTGACATAATTTACATTGATGCCGGGTTGCCGGATGAGCTTACCTGTATGTAGACCGCAAAAACTACGGAATAATGCTTTGGACTTCGAATATGCTGTGCTAATGGGTACATTGTAAGATTATGCGCATAACGCTTCATTGAAAAAGTAGTACTCTTATGTGTGCTTAACGTTATCTGCGTTATAAAGTGTGATACAACTGCGGATCAAGTATCGTGATAGCGCCAAGAGCCGCGCCGCATACCGTAAACTAGGGCATCGGGAGCAGTCACAAATGGCCATGCTCAAAATTACGCGGGACAAATTCCAACCCACTCGATCCTTGCGCTGGGGACAGTCGCGCGGCCTTTCAAGCATTGGAAAATCAAAATCCAACAGCCATCAATTTTCTTCTTCAACCACCTATTTTGTTTATCCGTCTAGACGAGCGATTCAATAATGAGCTTCAACAAGGAAAAGGCGCCAGAAGGCGAACAGAAGTACCTCAAGATCAGAATCACGATGACCTCTACCAAGGTTAAGCAACTTGAAAAGGGTATGTTTCTGACATGAATAAATAAAAAACGACCTGCAAAACACTAACCAGTATTTTAGTCTCTGCTGATATTGTCAACCGAGCCAAGAAGTCTTCTCTTCAAATCAAGGGACCAGTCCGACTTCCAACCAAGGTTCTTAAGATTACCACCCGTAAGACACCAAATGGTGAAGGTTCCAAGACTTGGGACACTTACGAAATGCGAATCCACAAGCGAGTTATCGACTTGTATTCTCCACCAGAAATCGTCAAGAAGATTACCTCTTTCAACATTGAATCCGGTATCGACGTCGAAATCACTGTCGCCGAATAAACGCTATGTAAATTTTGTCATAATGTATGCTGTTTAATCCCTTGGTTGGTATTTAAGAGGTTTGTTTACCGATGGACCATTTAATTGTAGTCTGAGCGTTGCATATTAGCCCGTCATTGCCATATTATGTGTAAATTTTGTCATAATGTATGCTATTCAATTCCCTTGACTAGTATTTCGCGGGACATGTTTAATTAATTACTGATGGAACATTGAATCGTAATCTGAGCAAGCGTTTGGATACGTGGGCTCTTGTGATTATTGCGATTGCCATTCGATGATTCAACGAGACATGATACCGAACTGGATCGGTTTGTAAAGATTATCCGCATTGGTTAACATTTCTTCCAAGACGGTGAGTTATGAGGTGGTTGATGCAAAAAAAAAATTCATTGAAAAGTTTAGTTTTAGTAAATTTACACAAATTATAAAGTATTGTTAGTAATGGGTATAATCATCTAAATCAATTAGTTAGTAAATCGGTCGAAGAAATGTAACGAATCATTCTCTGAATACTAGTTAGGCTCATTTTGAAGACTGAAGTAGTGAGTATTTCTCATCAGTAGCCCGAAAGCCGTATGAGTGGTGCATGAAACCAGTATAATCATAGCCTGCTAGTATTCAAAATTTGATGATCTCGATAGGAAAAGTCAATTTGAGCTTACAATTTGTCGACAGGGAATTTTTTTAGTCAGAAGTCAGCCATCAGATTATTCTCGAGAGAATAAAGAGAACTAAAGTTTGACAAAGAAATTCCCTTAAAAAATTGTTATTTTTTTGTCGGTAACACAAAAAAAGAAGTGTCAAAGAAAGAAGAAAGAATTTTGCGAGAGAAACATTTTATACCCGCGACGAGGGCCGGGTTATGTGTAGGAATCCAAGGTGTGCATGTCATGCCACGACTAGACCTAACTGCTGGAAAAGAGTAAAATTAGACAATTGACAGAAATACACAGCTATGAAACCTCAATGGAAGGTTTTACGAAATATTAATGTTTATTTTATCGAGAGGGATGAAAATTACAACGGAAACTGACCAGAAACCAGGTCTAGTCATTTAAATTTGTAGTAGTTCGATAACCAGAGATCAAATTTACAATCAAATATTTAAATGCACTAGTGCTTTTACTCTAGAATGGAGAGTCTTCTGGATTAACCGAGTCATCATAGTACTTGCCAACTGCTGGAAGCTTTTCGTATACCATTCGCCGAAGAACTGGAATAGAGTCGACAAAGAAGAACACTGTAACACCAGTAGCACCACCCCAAAGAGCCAAAGGGCCCATCCTATTTAGTTAGCATATTTTGCTGGTAAAAAAAAAAAAACAAAGAGTAAGATCTCATACCATTTGGATGCTGTGATGAAGTTCATTGACCGACCGATGGTTGGAACCGGCTTGTATTTTGGAGCGAAGATGTAAGGCTATTTGCTGTTAGTCAATCTTCCTAAGCGATATGAAGAGCCTGTATATTGGCCTTCGCTGCTTCAAATATCATACCTTAGTTGTCATTTCGAATATTTGAACCGAATGGATTCTATGAAAAGAGGAATAAATTAACAATTGTGCAATTTTCATATTTTTTTGGGACCAGTCCGCAGACAGCCAATCAGAACACAGATGGCCAATTCCGCACTGATACTTGAGCTAAACTGACATATCGATAATTAAAATTACACAGGGCTATCGTTCCTCCGCGTAGAAATCAACCGATAAAAGTTTTATTTGAAATCGAAAGACAATTGAGGTCATATAAATGGCCTGGAATCCAAAGGTGCTTCCCAACCGGGGCGCCGCCGCCTACAGATGCGCTTTCCAGAGCAGCCGCGCTTAAGCATCCCAACACCTTACTACTTATCGATCTTGGTCTTTTTAACTGCCAATATATCCGACCGACCGTTTTTATCTTCCCGCCCCTTCAGGTTTACATGGTATAAACACCTGTAATAAAATAAGGAAAAAAGCAGACAAAATGGAGTTCAGCAGCCGCGGGGTGTTTCTCCTTTTTCTTTTGTTTTTCATGTTTTTCACTCCGGTTGGCAATCCTCCTCGTGTACTGTCGCATCGTGAAAGGAGGGAATTAGATGACTACCTCAAGAATCAAAAGAGAGAGATGATGCTGATTGCAAATTCGACTTGGGATTCTGGATACAGGGGCCTAAAGGGCTTGAAGGAGTATCCTGGTGATGCTGCAATGGAGGGATCTATATTACCAACAGAAGTGTTCGCCAAAGCACAGTCTATTTGGTCTGTTGAGGAGGAAATAGGCGGAGCATACTTTGCAAATCTAAGTGGTACTGTTAGAGGCACATGGTCACAGATTGATACACCGCTGACACCTATTAACATGTCAAATGCTGCTAATGTTTCGCGGTTATATGCCCCGATATACCTAGATGAGGCAAGAACGGCTGGACAGATATTCACCAACGAACAAGTTGGCAACATCACTTTCCCGACTGGTAAACTACATATTACATTCGACGAGATAAAAAACAGGCCGGAAAATTGGAACTTGTCTCTAGTGGAGGCCAGTATGGATATTCTAGACAGTAAAGAAGACATCACGAACACAATCAGTTTAAAAGGTGCCCATATTAGGGATAGCGGCAACATTGTACTATCGACAAACTCACTAAAGTTTTCCGGGCTCAGCGCACTTCCTCATCTGCTGTTATATCCTAATATGTTTACGGAAACGAGGGACCTTGTGGTATCTATGGAAAACAAAACGCTTAACCGGGCAAACAAACTGAATAATCTGGATGCTAGCAACAACTTCGGGTTATATGAAGAAGCAATTATCGCATCTCACAAATGCGAGTATATTGTTTACGCTCACGTATATTCATCCGGCTTGTCTAAAGATGAGATCGGTGATATTGAGAAGGAACTAGAAAATCCGATGGGCAGGCCACATAAAAGCACCCCGGACATTAAGGTTGATGCTGTATTGTATTCCCCAGATTGTGGGATTTCCATGAGTACAAATTCCCCTCTGGAAGGGGAAATATCTGAACATTTTTATTTAAGGATGAGAGGTGCCATCATGGCAGGCATTTTACTGCTATTCACGCAAACCGTGTTTATGGCTGTGCAAATGAAAGACACTAGTACTCCGTCTACAATTTCAAGAGTCAGCTTTTATTCGGTAGGGATAATGGCAGTGTTGGATGGTTCCATGTTTTTTGCATCATTGGCATTCTCGATTTTAGAATCAGTAGCACTATCATTTTTGGCCGTGGCGTTTATTTCATTTGCATTAACCGCGGTCTTTGAGATGCGCTATATGGTATTGATTTATCGATCTCAAATTTATGAAAATGTTGCTGACTCGAGAGCTCAACAGACTAATGCATCAAATGGTCAACCTGAGCTTGTTGCAAGATCCGACGGACGCATTATTGGCCCAGAAACTGAAGAGGCTCCCAGACCATCTATGGTAGAAGATGAGCGGCAAATCATGGGTATGGTTTACTCGAGATTTTACTCGGTATTGTTGGCGTTTTTGATCATTTCTATGACTGCGGCTTCATGGCCCTTATCTCTGCGCCGCATCTATGAATACATTTGCATGATAGTACTTTATTCATTTTGGTTACCTCAAATCGTGCGAAACGTCAGAAGAGGTTCTCGTCGGTCTTTTCTCTGGCCTTTTATTATTGCTACCAGCGCAATTAGGGTCACGCCAGTTTTATACATCTGTCTCAACCGTCATAATGTGCTTTATCATAGACCTGACGCAACATTGGCTGCGACCGTTTCTTTGTGGGTATTGGCGCAAATAGCGATGCTTACAGCACAAAATGTTTTTGGACCAAGGTTTTTCTTACCAAAGGGCTATTTTCCAAGTTTGTATGATTATCATCCCGTGATTACTGAAGAAGATTTGGAGACGGGATTTAACTATTCCGACATAAAAGTCGAGCAGCCAAGGGCCAGTACCGAGGATGAAGAAAGCGCAACGCTTACCACTCGTCAGCATCCACTTATTGATTGCGCTATTTGCATGATGCCAGTGGAACTGGTTATAGTACCAAGAGATGGGACACAGAGTGCATCTACACCAGCTAATATCTTGGCAAGAAGACGGTATATGGTCACACCTTGTAGACATGTTTTCCATTCTGAGTGTATGGAAAGATGGATGAGAACTCGTCTTCAGTGTCCTGTATGTAGAAATCCTCTTCCACCTGTATAGCCTAGATCATTTTTATTTCGTTGTGTTACTTTTTCTTGTGTAGTAGTGTTTTCCTTTTCGACTTGCATTTTAATTTAGCCGCCAGCGTACTTTTTCTTTCTTTCCTTGCTAAAAGAACACGCTATACTCATAATGGGATTGTCTGATCAAAGGCCTGCCTCTACGGTCTTAAGAGAAGTTGAAAATAACAAATTGTAAGTTTGCGATTGAGTTTGGGGCTAATTCCTGTAGGTCTGTTGGAAACAGCCGTAATATTGGAAAGCTGAAGCAAGAAAACGGCAGCTTTTTTTTTACACCAACCGGTTCAGGAATTTTCGAAGAATACCAGTCAAACGAGCATTCATTAGGAGATCCAGATGTTGATTGGACCAGTGATGAGAGCCTAGGCTATTATATCCCGCCCCCAAAGCCACATGGCTCAAATAGCATTGACAGTACATGTCTAGATAATGACCACGAAGCCAGCCTCCGGCACCAAGAGTTAATCCAAATGAAAGAGGATCTCCTAGATGGAGGTAACGAACAGTCATGTAGCATACTCACCGCTACTACTTCCGGCTTGTTGGAGCCAAGGAGCTGGGAGACACTACAAAGCGCTTTGGATTCTCCTGTGCCAATCGCCAAACGTTCTCCTTTAATTGGTAATGCAGCCGCTATACCACATGAATATCTCATAGTACGTTTTTTTCTTGTCGAGATCTCCCCAGAAATGTTTATGAATATCCTTCCGCAGTTTACTAACCAACTGTCTAGAATCGAAAATCACTCCTCGACGATAATCGAGCCGCACATCATATTGATCAGCCGCTGCATCGCGTTCTTTCCTCAGGCAAAGACATCCGAAGGTCTTCATCCAGGTGCAATGTTAACGAGGATTCTAAAAATGCGTTTCCAAACTATATGCGTTCCACGTTATCTTGTGAAAATAAAAAAAAACCGTAAGTCAGGATAAGGATGACCTTCTTTTTGCTATTGCGATTTTTACCTTGCTTGATATGTACAAGTAAAAAGCACCCAGGGAAATAGAAATAAACGGTTTGTCAACTAAAATGAAAGTCAACTAAAATGATTTTTACAATCTATGCGAATAAATATACACGGGAAACTTTCTAATGTGCTGTAGTATATAGTGTTGCAAGCAGACTTTTAGTGGCTATATAGTACTGAAGGAAAACGCACACACTTATTTATTCTAAAACACCCGGTCCGCCTATCATATTCTCCAGCTTATCTTGCGGAGGTCTATTTAACAGTACATGGAAATGGTCCAGTGCTTTAACTGACTGTAAAGCAGACCAATTTTTAAACCACAAGACATCTTCTCTTTTCATACCCAACTCAGTGCAAAAAGTGCGTTCAACGTATGCATTAACCTTTTCTCTAGCTTCAGTCGTCAAATCACCAACTGGAGGACATGTTGGGATCTTTGCCTTGCTCCATACAACTACATGGATAATACCCTTTTCAATACCGTATGGAAAGTCGTTGTAAAGTAGCTTGATATCATCAGGATCTGCAAAGAATTCCCGGTTCTTCGGGACAATATTACCATCAGAGTCTTGAGCCCAGTGAAGTCTTTCTTTAATGATGTACGGCAGCACTCCACCATACTCCAACTTAAACTTATGCTTGCATTCAAGATAATGCTTCAGATCAGAAGGTCTTCGACTTAGTCTCGCGAGACTATTCGTATCTATGATTGTTATTAGTACAAAGAAAAACAAATCGCCCCTCTCTTTCTCTCTGATCAAATGAACTTACTAATGATTTGCCTCAGATCATCCCATGTAAAAGAAACGAATCCTTCATCACCAGCTTCAATGATCTTACGATCCCGTTCATTTTCAACGATAAAAGTGCTGTTATCAGCTGGTGTTCGAGCTACCAAGTCATTGGTCATGTTGAATCGAAATGGCTGCGAAGCGAGAGTGTGAGGCGTATGCGTGTTGCTGGTTTTTTATATTATTATTATTATTAGAATCTTTCAAAAACTCCAACAAGCTTGAGTTAGACCGGAAATTGAAGTGAAAAGGAAGAGAGAAAGAAAGAAAGAAAGAAAGAAAAATATGGGTTGGAACTTTATCAGTGAAAAAGAATTAAGTTCTAATCAAAAGGGATATTTTTGCGCCCGTCCGGCTCCGGCCGCGGAACAATATAGAGATATATATGACCGGAATGTTTTTTCTTGATTGTCTCAGATCTGCCCAAATGTTCGGCCATGTTACTAGCAGTAAACGTGACGTTCCACTTCCACAAAGACTGCCCCACCGGTTAAAGTGAAATTTATTGGCCAAAGACATAGGCACATGACTCTGGCGTTAAGATACGGTTTAGACAAATAAAGTCTTTATCCAGGAAGGCGCTACGTGATATAGGAAATTTGGTCTTTCAGTTTCAACTCATAGCAGGTACTTTTTGCTGGAGAAATACAAGCAACCCGCAAGTATAGCTACTCAACACCCGAGATCTTGGCTATGGGCTTTGAAAAAGCAAAAGAAGAGATAGAAAACCTCTCGGTTTGTGGTTACCGCCGCACGAATCCTTGGCAATGCGCTATTTTTTTTTTACTAATACAACATGACAAGATTAGCAGTAAATTATTTTTTGCTATGTGCAACAGTTCTATATCAGTTTTTTTCTTTTAATAACCAAACAGTTTGTTAATTTTTTTGTTTTGATTTCAATCGCTGTAGGAAGGTGCCTTACTCTATTCATTTCCGCCAATCTGTCGCTCATCCTCTGGTTTCCATGAACCAGAAAACAAATGCTTTACAAATGCCATTGGATGACTTTCTGTCTGAGCTCCCATAGTGCCAATTCCAGGACTAAAAGAAGTAATTGGAAGTACAAGAACATCAGATAAAAGCTTTGGCTCTTTAAGGTTGGCGAATGTTCTCCACGTTACAGGAGAATGCAGACCGCTCTTGACACCATCATTAAAGTAACCAAACACTGCATCAGTCCAAGCACCAGGACCAGTCCAATCCATGATATCTGAGCCACGTTCTTTCGTAGTAGAAAGCGCCAGTTTACCTTCCTTCTTTTTAGTAAGTGTCAATTCAGTAATTCGGGCGACGATATCTCTTAACACTGGATGGCCCGGTTTAGATTGAATTGTCCATTGACAAAATTGAATTCGACGAGCATACCAATCTTTCCAATCCGGTCGGTCTGGATCAGCTTCAATACCAACAGTCAAACCAACCTTCATTGGATCAACAGAGTCTGGAATCCAATTAGGTACCGGTTTGAGTGCTTTAGTGTCAACATCAGAATATGCCCCGCCTCTCGCTAAAAGGATTAAATAACGGAAGAAATCAGCCTTGAGGATGGATTCAGGCATAGACTCATAAGCCTCGATAACCTTCGGTACGTTCATGTATAAATGTCGAACCAATGTTCCTGCCGTTTGATCGGATAAAACTTCATGTACAAATCCTGGGTTTTTATCAGTCCAAGAAGAAATAGTCGATCTCAATCCAGGATCAAACTTTGGATCATCCAAATCCTGCTTCCAAGTTTGCCAAATATAAGCAGGAAATTTATTGGAAATATCATAAGGGAATTGAAATGCCAGCTGAGTCTTTATTGATGCATCGGCAGGAAGTCGTCGAAGTTGTTGTAGTTGCTTCTCCAAAAGTTTTCGCTCAGTTTCCAAAATCTCCAACTTCTTTTCATGTTCTTCATCCTTTTTATTGGTTGAAAGCCTCAAGTCTTTCAGAGCCAATTCAGTCTCTTCTCGCGTTTTCACCAATTTTTTTTCTAGACTATCATCGTGTAACAAGTCTTTGGCCGAGATGCTTTTGCTACCACTGAAAAACAAGAAAAAAAGAGATAACACTGTTACCGCAACTATCAAAGAACGGCGAAACGTGAGCATATTCTTATTTGTTTAAGCCCCGTGTACGTGATAGCAGAAGGGGATTGTATTAGTTTAGTGAGTGGGTACAAGTTAAACTTGTTTGAAGTTAAGCGCTCGACCCAAAATTATGCAACCTGGAATAAAGAAAGATCCTATCAAAAAGTAAAAAAGAAAGGAAGAATAGGACCACTTTATTATCAAAAGGCCAACCCGCAAACCGAAATAATAATAATAACTAATTCAGAACCAAAAATAGGCGAACTGGGAAAAGTTATGAAAAGAGAGTTGAAATCGAGAAAAGAGAGCTATTCTAGGGCCGCGCTGGCAGGTTGGCTTTTATAACGACAGCGAATATAGTTTTTTTAAGCAGGCGCTTGAAGGGGCAGTGCGCGCCGAAATTTCACCATTTTCAGGGCATTTTCAGGAACGTTCTGCGCTGGGACTATACGGCAAACAGGGGATAAATTTAAAGTATCGCGGTTTGAGTAATTTTTTTTGTTTTTTTTTTTTTTTTTCACAAGGCACAGCCATTGATTATTCGTCTATGTCATCAATTAAAGACCCATGTATGTAAGCGTACTATATTTCAAACCATTACTACTCACTATGCTGTCAAACCTTTACAGCTCACTTCTTTTTTTCAAAATTTCACTCTAATCAATCAGCTTAACTTGTCTGGATCGTTTAACCGCGATTTGGATCGATACCCATAGTTTTAATTGCACATTATTTACAATTCGTCACCAAACAGCTTCCAATCTTTGATAGTGAACGAATTTAATGTATCATTCAAGTACTCCCTGGCTTTTGAAAGCCTCTCGATTTCGTCTCCCTTGATATACTGCTCCAGTTGATCCAGTTGTTCCTTGGTGTTACAACGCAGACTGTACGTGACTAGGAAATCGCTTGAGACTTCTTTGATTCTCAAAACTGTCACAAATGAAAGCACTTGAGATGATATTTCCAGCTCTGATCCACTATTGTCAACTGCTCGGTCGGCTCGTCCCCATTTGTTTGATTCTTGGACTCCCGTACAAATAAAAGCTGGTACCTGTGGCAGGCTCGGGATGGTATATGGTTCTGTCTTCACCGGTTTGAACACTGTATTGTTAAGCGTTGATAATTCCTTCAAGTGTTCTTGAATAGCTTCGTCGTCTGAACCGTCCACTCGTTCCAAAATCTCGAAAATAATTGAGTCGTCAGCACAGTCCATCGATGCGAAAACCTCTTGATGATCTGGCACTTGTCGGAAATCACTTACATCAACATACCTTTCTGGTAATTTTGTTTCGATCGCGCCCCCGAATAGCAGTGTCATGATAATAGGCGGCTGGTTGTTTACAATGTTCTTTTCAATTTTTTGTTTTTGATCGAGTGTCTGTCGATGAGTTAGTAACACCGACATTGGGAATTCTATACCCAAAATCGACATCAAATCAGCATTGGTCTATACCACGGTTTCTATACAATTTTACAAACCATATCCTTACAAATCGTACACTTGTTCGTCTTTAATGTCTAATTAATTATCTAAACTTGCAAGACCTTGTTTAAACGTCTCCAAAAGCGACTGCTTATCTTCGAGACCCACAGAGATTCGGATTAAATTACGGTCCACCCCGAACTGCTCAATATAATCCAGCTCATTATAATGAGCAAGAATTGCGTATGGGGATGTCAAAGTAAAATTAGTTCCCAAACTAGGGCCCTTTGCACTAACAATTGTATCGTAGAATGTCACTGCTTGATCTGGCCTACTGAACACAACAGAAAGTAATCCACCGTAACCACCATTTTTAGTCTTGCAAGCATTATAGTTCTCCTTCGTATCGTTATACTTTGGATAAAACACTTGCCGCACATGTGGATTATTCATGAATAGTTCCGCAACCGCTTCAGTATTGCCGTTGATCCGTTGGCTTCGGTCGGTAAAATCTCGACTATTCCGTTCCAAGTAGATAACATCTTCTGCCCAAAGAGTATCCTCATACTGTTCGGATAAGACCTTGACCAGTTCATCGTGAAATTGACTTTCAGGGTTTAGCACGAGGCTACCTCCCATGACGTTACTATCACCACTGAATACCTTCGTGAGACTGCTTACAGCCACATCAGCAAATGGCAACACGTTGACATTAGAAAAATTACCAATAGTCTCATCCACAATGACTGGGAATTTGTATTCCGTAGCCAGTTTCTTGATTGTGCTAAGGTTCGGTGCTTTGAGCAATGGGTTTGACGGAAATTCACAGAACAAGCCCAAGATTCGTTCCCCAGATTTCAACAAATTCTCTAATTCCTTCAAATCGGCTTCCGACCCATTCCCATAGAAGTGAACTCCAGCTCCGAATTTCTTCTGAATCTGTAAACTGTCAACGTACGGAAATCCAAATGCAACGGACTTCAAATCATTACCACGGGCGACTAACAATGCTCTGTGAATGCTGAAGATACTAGTCATCCCAGTCTGGTAAAGGTAGACATTATCAGCAGATAAAGGACTGTATTCTTGACTTTCTGTAAGCTTGTCCGCTATTCTTTTCCTCATTGCTAGTTTGGCTTCACCAGCAAATGACAGATCCAAATTTCGACCAAATCTTTCCTCCACAAATTGGTGTTGTTCCTTGATTTCAGATACAGCTTCTGGTGACGGGGTTTGTTCTTTACCACCGTTTAGCTTGTCAGATGCATATTCAGCTAGTCGTGATGATATTCCTTCGCCGGTATGCTGCCAATATCCTTTGGCTACTGAAGCTTCGGAAGCCGGGAAGAATACAACAGATAGTCGTGCTTGATCTGCCACTGCAACCCTAACAATTCTGACATGAATATTTGAAATACTGGTGAACTTTTCGATGAATGCACGACACCGTTTTGCTGCTTCGTATGACGGAAATATCATAGATCCTTCTCCCTCCTTGCCGTATGACTCTTCAATCAATTTGCAGAGCTAAAGTGTCAGTTAAATTACCTATCCCATTTGATCCACTTACCTTTTGAATAGATCCATGAATATAAAATCTAATTTATAAAGAGAACTCAGTTAGCAGACAGAAAAGTATTGTTTGGCGAAATCATACCGTGGATATCCTGAATTCATATGGTCGGTCACCCAAGCTTGGCCCTCTTCATAGCCTACATTTGCTGCCCATGTTGGCAAAGTTACACTGACAGCATGAGGAGTATTTGCTGGAATAGGACAGCCTATAGCTGTTGGTGGATTCTCGCTAAAAGGCATATCTTTTTATCTACGTTGTGTCGACTAGGGAAGTGAGCAGAAAGAGATTCAGTCACCGTTAAGCGATTCCGAAACCGGCTGCTGCCCCGCGCCGCCGCCGCTGTGAGATTCAGCTTCTTGAATGCTGAACGCGTGGCGATGCATGAAGCTAAGCAAGTTTCTTCCCTCCTGTTTTTTTTTGTTGTTTTTTCTGTTGGTGTATACTCGTTGTAAAGACCAGCTTACAGTAACAACAAAAAAAAAAAAGCAAGGCTTTTTCAAAGAATTGGTTTGGGATTGTCTACTGAAGCTATCTCTTAATCGTCATACCTCATAATGAGCTTTGCTATTCCACGTCATGTTCCCGATTTTAAGTCAGTAGTAAGAGGTAGAGAGAGTGATCAATGGCGGCCTGGTAGCTCCAAGCTCCCTTATTATAAAGACAAGCCATACGGTACCGATTATCGCCATGCTGTGAAGACTCGAAAACGAAGAAAGGTTTTGATTCTTAGCGCTATTTCATTGGCATTCTTATATCTGATTTACCAGTTTGGTCGGTCTAATGATAGAGATTCTTCCTTAAGTAGCATTTGGAACAAGAAGCAGACAACACCTAAATCATGGCCAGAGAAGCAGCAAGCTGTGAGGGAAACATTTCTGCGATCATGGGAAGGATACAAAAAGTATGCTTGGGGCAAAGATGTTTATCATCCAGTTTCGATGACAGGAGAAAACATGGGCCCAAAGCCTTTGGGTTGGATAATTGTGGATTCGTTGGATACTCTCCATATTATGGGATTGGATAGCCAATTGAAAGAAGCCAAAGAATGGGTAATTAAAACTCTTGATTATGATATGGATTATGAGGTCAACACGTTTGAAACTACTATTCGAATGCTCGGCGGCTTGCTCTCGACGCACTTTCTCACGTCTGATGATGCCTATTTAAATAAGGCAGTCGATCTAGGGAATCGGATCGTAGGTGCTTTCGACAGTCAGACCGGTATTCCTTATGCCTCAGTTAATCTCAAAACGGGCAAGGGCAAAGTTTCTCATGCAGATGGTGGTGCCAGTTCAACAGCAGAAGCCGCAACAGTACAGCTAGAACTGAAGTATTTGTCAAAGTTGACTGGAGAGAAACTATACTGGGAAAAGGCTGAAAAGGTCTTGGAAGTTATGGATAGGAATCATGTCAAAGATGGCTTGGTGCCAATTTTCATTCATCCTGAGTCGGGAAAGTTCCAAGGTAATGTGATCCGTCTGGGATCCAGAGGAGATTCTTATTATGAGTACTTGATCAAGCAATTTATTCAGACCGGTGCTGAAGAATCGGTTTACAAAAAGATGTATGACGAGTCGGTTCAAGGAATAAAAGACCACCTTGTCACCCAATCAATTCCAAATAAGCTCACTTATATTGCCGAGCTTGACAATGGTCTAGGTGGTCCTACGTCTCCAAAAATGGACCATTTGGTGTGCTTCATCGGCGGTATGTTGGCGTTGGGGGCCACGAAAGGCGCAATGGTGGATGATGCAAGAAGGCAACAATGGACGACGTCTCAGGAGCAGGATTTCCAGCTTGCTAGGGAGCTAACAAGAACTTGTTATGAAATGTATAATCGTACACCAACTGGTTTGGCCCCAGAGATTGTTCATTTCAATAGGGATCCCGATGTCAAAGAAGATTTCTATATCAAGGCAATGGATGCTCATAATTTGCAACGGCCAGAAACTGTCGAGTCTTTGTTTGTGTTATGGCGTTTGACAAAAAACCCAGTCTATCGGGAATGGGGATGGACGATTTTTGAATCGTTTGACAGATGGACGAGATTGGAGGGTGATTCAGGATACACTTCATTGCAGAACGTCAAAGAAGTCCCTCCTGAGGTACGTGATAACATGGAGTCATTCTGGACAGCTGAGACTCTCAAATATTTGTATCTCTTGTTTGATGATGGCGATGACGACAAACTAGCACTGGATAAAGTAGTGTTCAACACCGAGGCTCACCCCTTCCCTATATTTTCAATGAGTGGCCAGTTTGAAACAGGCTGGAAAAGGTCTGAGCCTTTTTAGAGTTCATAGTAATTTTTTTAAAAAAAAAAAACTTCTTTAATATATTCAACACAATATATAAGAAAGAATCTATCTGTTTAAGAATTAATATCTCAGCCGCACAGATATATATGCAATACGTTAACACTATGAAAAGTAATTTATATAAATACAGTTCGATTCAGTAGCCCATTGTATTAATAACTGCGAGAGAAGAGCCTTGGAAACTTTGTGACATACTCCTGTGATAACGGTAATGAGGGTATTGCCCCATGACTTTTTGATTTTGTATTTGAATGGTCGCTTGATACATCATTGAGAATTGAGTAGTGTTTGATGCCTTGGTTGTTAGCTAAGGTATTCCATGAGGTAATTAGCAAAGGATACTGGGAGAATTTGAAAGCCACATATACTTGATTAGAGCCAGCCTTTCGATTTTTCCCTTAAAATATCGCGAGCAAGGTTAATCCCATCCCTGTTGCTCAGTATGTGCTCTTCAAAAATATCAACTGATGCGGGGATAGTAAGCACCAAGCATTGCTATACTGGGTACAAGTGAGTGACCGGATAACGGGTTCAAAGCGACGTGGTGTATAGCGATGCACAGATGCACCCACGTGCTATAAGCATGGATTATGAATATCACACTGAATTGACTCGGGCAAGCTCAGAGGAATATCGTCAAAGTTTGATGTGTTTCAACAATCACGTACTTGAACAATTGCTGAGAAGAGTTGCTCACGACGGGCCAATGTAACGGAGGTCCAATCAGCCGCAAGCCTCACGATGTCTGACTGGGAGCGAGAACTGCCACTCCATGTCTTAGTCTGGCATCTTCAGAGTCATATGTTATTATTGAAATCTTCCTGGGGCAACTGTGCGATACCCAATAAATCCAGCAAGCTCAAGTGAACATTAATGCTATTTAACTAGAGAGATCACAGAGCCTTCATTGATTCCATGCCTGCAGTAGCCGCTCATCCTTGAAGCAATTTTTCAGCCGCACTTTAGGTATGTGTTTGTCTCCAAAAAAGACAGCTAGTTTTAGCAGAAGTAAATCTATCTAAATAATACTGCCTTACGAAACAGCGTAACAACCTGGGTATCACTGCTCAAGGATCATGACACCAGAAGCGTATTTAGATTTTCGGTAGTTCACTATTGTACGGATGAGAAACCCAACTATTGTAATGGTTTGGAGCCACCAGAGTTTGCCGTTTTGTATGGTTATGTTAGCTATGTCTTTTTTTGGCTGTAGTTTTACCCTCACTGTTAATGAGCCACATGCGAATACCATTTCAGACACAGGTACAATTGAGTGAATTTGATGGATCTGTCAATTCGTCGGAATAATATCGGTCTTATATGGTCCCTAGCAAAGTATACCAACAATTCATTTCCCCCTTATCTAGTCCTTACAACATTAAATTTTACCATGCCTGAGTCGGACTACCTAAAACAACTGACTATGATCCCAGCAGAAGTTTTCGAGAAACCTCCTAACGATTTTTTGGTACTCTAAGCAAGCAACGACTTGGTGATGTCGATCCAAACCCTCCGGCCCTTTTGGAGGGTACATGCGATAACACCACTGACTACTCAGCTGAAGACTGGCTTACACAATGGTCTTAAAATATCGGCAGCTGACGGCTTTACACGGCCTCTAGAACCTCGTGACAATATCAGCGAACTCCAGGAAATCAAGCAGCGGCACAACCCCGTTAAATTTTATTATATTGAAATTATCGAGGATCTTCACCAGCCTTCCATCGTACTGGTGGCAAGGTTGTGGATACATTACGACAAGGTGCTCGCATATTTTTTTAAATTAACTGAGCTATTGCCAGATATTGAACATGGTATTTCGTCTTTGTAATGAAAAGACAAAATATACCCATACACGAGGCGTTTTTGCAGTAGTAGCAAAATGTGAGTGATGCTAGACTCTTAAAGCTAGAGTTGAAAGTCCAATACCTTATGAAAATCCGGCCAGGTTCAAAGTTGACTAGCAAAGGTAGTTTTGCAAGGTTTTCACGACGGCTTGACAATGGGCAAATATTTGGCAATGGGGATAAACAATCCGAAAAAATTAATCCTGATAGTGATATCACTTGTCATCGTTGCCTTCGAACTATACATGCAAGGCATTGCCAGTATACCGGTTGGTCATAAATCTCCATACCAATCATAAAATAAAAAAATAAAAAAAAAGAGTGTTGTGTTCTAATAGGGCTGGTTCTGATCATTGGTTTGTTCAAAAGCGTGTTCTATACTGGAGTTTTTACCCACCAACGAAAACTGGATTTCATGGTTTTGGGGCCTACAAGATACCATAGTCATAGTTCGAAGTGATAATGGCGATGAGTGTACAGTAAGCAGGTCGAGGCCGCATGATGAGATGAACTGCACTGATTGATGACACATGGACACCTACTACCGAGACTCACCAAGTTTTAACCCGTCAGCTGAAGATTGGTTGACACAATTTTCTAACCGTTCATCCTGACAAAAAGAAGTTTAGCGAAAGTGCGACTTAAAAAAAAAAAAAAAAAAAAAAATGGCCAAAACTGTAACTATATCATTCGTGATATCAAGTCGACGTTTCCAAAGACTGGTAAAGTTCAATTCTTATAAAAATTGGGATAGCAGGTTACAGACGTTTATCGTACGTTACCCATATTCGACAAGTTACGGTAATGGCTTCAGCCCTCCTGCTACTAAGAGGCATTCTAAAGGACCAAACGGTTGACACGACCATTCCTGCTGACTGTCTCGCGGTAAGAGAAGGGCCTACTCATACGACCATCATTCAGATGCTGCGCGTGACAATGAAAGTCTATCCTCCGGTGCGGCTCAAGTTGAATTAGATGGTGTGGGATTTATTTTTTCAACAATTCATTTTCGCCTAATACTTTCACAATAAAGCATTTTTGATACTTCTTACGATGGGTGACAGCATCTCTATTCAACAGGGGGCAGTTACTCATTCACCATCCAAGCCCCGGCCCGTGAGGGATCCGTGTTGGCGCTGTAATACGCTACTTATACACCACCAAATCACATTGGAACAACTAGTCATAGTATTGGAACTGGCAGCTGTGTCCGTATTGGAACTGGCAGCTGTGTCCGTACTTTGGGACCTGGCAGAGGGATTCCTCTCGGAACTCAGCGTAACGGATGTGGGACGAAGTTTGACCTGTCCTGTTAGTATACAATGGGAGGTGAAATTTCTAGTGGGGAAAACTCTGGTCGGACTGTGAGCTTGGTTCATGTTCAAGCTGAAGCAATATGCGCTTTACTTAAGGATGAGGCTGCATATCTGGAATATTCTCATATTGTGTGATCGTTTGGAATTGGTATGGCGGACATTGCTGTTAAATATGACACACTTCTGGTTCCAACTGCCAGTTCCGTCGTCAACTGCTGGAGGAGCTTGTTGTTGCATTTGGAAAGTCTGGCCGGCCATTTCTATATTTGCATGCCCGCCAGTATCACCCGTAATATTTCACTACAAAATTCTTATCATTGTTATACAAAAAAAAGTGACAGTTAAGTAGGAAGTCTGGGAGCTAAACTCAACCTATTTATACTACAAAATACTTCGATGAGGTTGATTACCCTAGCGTCTATAAAACACAGCCTAATCTTCAGTTAGATAACTTCAGATAACAAAACGCTTTGAATATAAAATAATGTAAAACAAATAATGCTAATCAATAGCAAATGTTACTGTAAAGCAAATGTAGAAGACACAATTCAATAATGGTTGGTTTATGATCACCTATGCACACCACCAAATCTTTTCGGAACCAATTCTTCCACCACAAATCGGAAGTTGTTGGAATGAATAACTGCGGCATGTAAAGCTACAGTTGATTTACAAGTCGCTCTGTTAAAGAGTGTGTTGAGTAGCAGCGATGTACTAGCCTTATTAGCGCTTGCTTAAGGGAATAATTAAATCTGTAAAATAATGGCTGACTGTGGGTTGGTTTCAGTCCATTGCTACCTTCTTTTAGTTATCACTTTTTATAACATAAACAATATCATATCCTTTTATTGATTTATTATGGGAGGCAATCAGCCACAAATTCCAGATGTTGAAATAGGCGATCAACCTCCTCACGTGCCAAATCAGCAAGGTCCTCCATTAATTGATAACTGACTTATTTTGGAACGAGCTCGTGAAGAAGTGCGTCATACTCAAACACTCTCCTGGAAGGTTTCCGTAGTCATAGTAGTATTGGTAGTAGTATCAGCCATGATAAACTATACTTGTTTTGTTTTCTTTATTGATTACTAGGACTATAGAAGAGGGAAACCATGTGTTTAAATAGTTTTCTGAAACCCTTCCGATGTAGCATTGACGAGACGCATCCACAGGAATTTCTTCAATAGACATAATTTCCAATAAGTCCACGGGCATGATCAAGCGCTCCACCGGTCAGACGGTCAACGGTCCACCGCTTATACGCCGCCCAATCTGCGGCTCGGCTGGTTTCAACTGCTATTAGTTCAGTGTCTCCTGTACTATTATTGATGGAGCTGATACGTTTGCTCAACCAAAAAGTTGGTGCACCAGCCAAACAAACTACCACTCCAACTGAAGCTTGCATCTGCATCTACTACCAAACTTCCATTCATCTTTCCGCCATATTTGATCTGCATTTAGTTTGTCTTGTTTACATAAACAACCGAACTCATAGCGACCATAAAATGCAAGGGCCACGGTTTCATCTTATTGTGGCACGAATATCGAACTACAAAAGCAATCTAGACGTCATACATCTCAACATTCCAACAATCGATCTCAACATACGATTGTCCCCAATTTAACCTTTAAATTTGGTACCAATTCCTGCTCAACCAATACTTTCATCAGTTAAATCGATTTCATCAATCTCAAGATCCCGAGCTAGGTCCCTTCCTAGTTAAAAGATATTCTAGATTCAACCCTTTTGGAAGCTCTATGACGACATCCTCGTCAACCTCGCTGTTCAAAAACGCTGCAGTAAAATCGCATTGGTCAATATGCGCAAGTTAGTATTCCACGAATATTTTTTAATCCTGTCACCGGTGAATACACCAGATAATAATCCACCCCTAACACACTATCCGTTCAGTCCAATAACCTGGTTACCAATCTCGTAATCCTGATCCTAGACTAAACCGCGATAATTGCTCACATAACTAATCTATAATACTTTTATTAAATTTCTAAACTCTGCCGGGAACTCTGACATGACATCCTTGCGCTGGCTTCTTTTCTTGGCCATCCCCGGCTCGTCTCAGATCCAAGCACACGCGAGCTGATCCGTCACACTCTGCCCTTTTCGGAAGAATACGTCTTGGATTCTCTGCCTCAACATGCGGGTCTAACTACTACATTACCCATAACCATTTGCTGCCACTACGCCATCACCGCCGCCCCTTTCTTTCTTCCTATGCATACTTCTTCAACGTTATAGCAGTGTCGTATTGGCTGCATTCTTGTCAATTTACCACAAACTGATCTATCCTTCGTCGGCAAAATCGCATTAACTTCGTTGATTCTTGCTTTTATCATTTCGTTTGTCAATCGTACTTCCTTGAGATACTCACCCTGGTCTCGTTTATATTTTCTCATCCATTTGACGTTAACTGTTATTTCATGAACTGACTTCCGCGTTCAACAATGTATACACTTTCATTCCTCTTTCGCCGCACCATGAACGGATCTATTGGCATCATTCTTACATATCTTTCCAATCTGCCGTTTCTGAGTCGGTTAATTAACACTTCCTCTCCCATTTCAAACTCGACGTCTCGGCGGTGTAAATTGTAGGAAGATTCTTGCCGTCTTTGGGCATCCAACCTCTCTAACGTTAGGATAGTCTGGAGGTGTGCTGCAAGTTCTTCTGCGCCGAGGTACTGATATTTGGAATTCCGCGTAGTATGATTACCTGAATGTGTCGACTGGTAGCCCAAACTTGCTCGATATGGTGAACATCCAATTGACTCTTGATATTGTAAATCCCATAGCGGTCGAATACAAATCCCAAGTGAACCAATTGTTAGACTACTGCACGTAACATCTGATTAATGATCGGATTCACACAATCGGTTTAGCCATCATTTGCAGGATGATTTGTTCTAGCGAATTTAAGTATCGAACCAAATAGAAATTGAGTTGTTTTCCAAAATGTGCCATGAAACGAATATCTTTATTGGTCATAATAACTTGTGGTTCCTCATGATGACATACAACACTGCCAAAGTACAGTCGTGCTACTTCAGCTGTAGAGCCGGTTTTTGTCGTGGGTATAAAATGCGCATGTTTAGTCAGTCGGTCGATAGAACAAAGAATCGCATCAAACTTGTTATATGAAGTTGGAAACCATTGTGATGTCAACCCATCTCTTCAGCGGTACTGGGAGTGGTTGCAGAACCCCAACGGGCTTCTGTGTCGATGTTTTGTTGTTTGGCAAATAAAACCTGTTTTGAGTTAATTATTTATAAAATCAGGCATTCGTCGCCAGCAGTATTGAATCCTGAGTAGATTATAAGTCTTATAAGTAGCCAAATGAGCGCTTGCCTTGTGTGAATTTTCTTCTAATTTCAGTCTAGTAGAGCACGTTGCGAGACGCCATCCAGCGTAATCTCCAATAATAGCAGTATAAAATAACAAGCCATGTTTCAGCTTGAAATGCTTGCTGTGATGAAAAACCTTGGGCGGTAGAGTTAAATGGTTTGTTAGTGTATCCCAAATTTCACCAAAGTCATGATCGTCTGGATATGCTGCTTTTATGTCGTTGAAAGAAACGTCATAACTGGCTAGGTTATATATTGCCAGGATTGGATACCGGCCCAAAGCACCTGCAACTTATTGCGTAACCCTGCTCGGTATTCCAACTTGTAATCAAACTCAGCTAGCCTGTCCATCCAACGTGCTATCCGCCTCGCAACTGTTTGCGTTGATAATGGTAAAACTGAACAGACTTGTGGTCGTATAAATCTGGAAATGGCGTCCAAGCAAATAGTGTTTTCATTGCCGTAATGCTTTAAGAATACTCAAACATTCACCAGCCGAAAGCCATGGGGCATCTGTGTGCCAAATCAGTAAGCGGTCATGCCACTGCATTGAAATCCTGAATGAACATGCGGTAGTAACCAATGAGGCTCAAAAAGTGGCTTGTTTTCCTTGTCGCACTGTGGTTGGGGTTGCGGCCAAGCATCATGTTTCACACCTGCTGGTGATACCACACGCCCAAAGTAATCTGGGGTTGGATAATTTAGCGTACAACTTGCTCAAGCGTTTGATGTGTTCCTCCTGGTTTTTGCTGTAAATAACAATATCATCAAGATACACACAAATAGAAACATCCAGTTATTCTCGAAACTGTCGTTCATTAAATATTGAAAAGTGCTTGGCGCATTAAAAAGTCCAAATGTCATAACTTTCCATTCATAATCCCCATAGCGTGTTGTGAAAGCTGCATTTTCGATGTCTTTGGCCTTAATTCGGTTTGACCAAGAAATGGATCTAGACGAGGCGCAGATGACAAGATCCAGCGCAAGGAAGTCACGTCAGAGCTCCCGGCAGAGTTTAGAAATTTAATAAAAGTATTATAGATTAGTTATGTGAGCAATTATCGCGGTTTAGTCTAGGATCAGGATTACGAGATTGGTAACCAGGTTATTGGACTGAACGGATGTTGTGTTAGCTTCATTATTGTGCAACTGTAGTCCTATCATTGTTTATCTATATTAATATTCCGCTGGCCGCAGAATTCCTCTTGAGTAACAGGCTGCGAGGTTTTATTATTCGCTGGATTTTTCATCTCCACCCAGCTGCATGCAACCAGTCCTTCCATTCTGATTCTATTGGAGCGATCCTTTGATATTCTGCGGGGATTGGGCTGGGGTGATGAAATGGCAGTTGGAGATGTTAGTTGAAACCAGCTGAGCCGCATGCCATTTGGCAGCTAGTAATACTATTGTCATCTACATGAGCCTCGTGGTTGTCGGTTGCCGTCTCATAGTTTTAGTAACCAATCACTATTATATCCTACGATGTCTGATATTACTACCATCGACTTCCTAAATCAGCTTCTACGACTCTAACCCCAACGCGCTTGTTACCTTGTTTCTTTGTCGTTAACTTTCTTGTTCTTTTGATTGCTACCCAGAGTGTTGTTATGTTTTCGCAAGGTGGTTAGTTTTTTCCAGGCTTTGTCGTCAAATTTATCATTTACCACTTCCAGAGTGGTGAAGCCATTATTGGGCCAGTATCCAATATAGCTTTAATAACCGTGTTGTCGATCTTCAAATTCCAGAAGAACGATTTAGTGGTAGGGTGGGATCTCAAGATAAACCTCATTGATATCCAGATTGTACGGCATTATCATCGACAGCAGGCTATCCGGTATCTACTGTCGAGTATCGATTTCCGACGCAGTCTTTGAGCAGGGCTCTTTTCGATTGCCTTTTTGGCTTTGATCATTGAGGATGACCAACGTCTTTGCGCTTGCTGGAGACCGCCTGGCCACGATAGTTAATTTAACTGTCTCCTGAAAGTTTTCTGTAGTCATGGCAGGATTGGAGGTAGTACATGTATCATTAATTGCGTGAAGTATAAGAAGTGGACACCATGTGCTTAAATGCTTTTCTAGGGCCAAAGATTAACCGAGATTTTTTACCAAGATCTACGAGGTATTTCCCGATTTACTTACAACATTCGATGCGTCTGAGAAACGGTGCAACAGTCAAATCCTACCTGATGTGCGGATTGGATCGTTTCAACTACGATGAGTGCTAACGTTGTCCCCTCCTCGATGTTGTCGTCGAAAGCAGCCATTTGTCCCGGTCCCGGTGCGATACAGATACGGAATAATTACCAGACCTATTAACAATATACGAGAAGACCAATTATCGCTTTTTACATCATAAAATCTTGCCAAGCGGGTTCATCAGATCCAGTAGCTTCAACATGAGTACGATACTCTTTAGTCTAGCCAACCAAATATCTTCTTTCCAGAGTAGGCCCAAAATGGGATGGAAGTAATCAGCCGTCCGAATTGATTGTTATAACGCCCACCTCAGGTTGTTTTATTTCCAGATCATCCAATTTAATTTGGTCTCAGTATATTGGACTGGATAATACTCAGCTTTCACATCTTTAAGCAGTTGTTCTGATTAAAGCACTGGCGGTTTAGAACCATTTTCACAGTACCATAACCACGAGCTTCGTACACCTACACCTCGGAATTGGAGGTGCGATCTCGATTCAACAACCGAACAAAACGCCCAAAGTTTTGTACTCATGCAACCTTCAAAAATTTTCAGGTTCATCCTTTTGCAGCAAAAGTGCTAGGCTAAACTTTCGTTACTCCTAACGTGCCATATTATACTACGGCTTACCACATCAACTGAAGTGATGCTATCAGTAACAAGTGCGTGTGACTCTGGTGCTACTTATCATACCACCTGCGAACGTTCTGTCTTTAAGGCTTGTCAGCCTGTGGGTGGTGAACCCCCGTTTGTTTGCACGTCGCGTCAATGCCAATTGTGGATAAATGCTCCGTGAATTTGCACTTGGCACTGGTTCCATGATTACCCCTGTAACGCCTCAAGTTGGATACAGCTTGTTCTCTGTCGTTCAAGCCTTATAGGAGAGGCTCATGTTCTTTTGTGCAAAGGTATTGCTTATCTAAAGCATGCTGGTGATGAGTTTACTACTGCAAGAAAAGATTCAGTGTATATTTCCGTGCTTATCCTTTTCCAGGCCAAGAAGACATCACTATGGCATTTGGTTAGAATTGTTGAAGACTATACTGATGTCGAAGTTAACTTGACACTGAGGTTACATCATTTTGTACAGAACAACTGCGGCTTTGGATTTGTAGGGCATTGCGGGCTTCCAATAAGTTTGGCCCTGCGATATGATAGTTCAAAGAGGGCATTCTAGCTGGTGTTTTTACTAATCCTGGTCATTTTTCAAACGAGAACATGCTAGCCTGTCCTAGCTGCGCTCGTAGATATTTATATTCAAGATCCCACAAACTATCAGGGTGAATCAACGGATCCACCACAACTTATTCATTCTGATGCCATGGAGTCACCGGTGTATGGTTTCGAAGGGTGAAAAAATACAGGTCGTCATTGTTAGTGACTTTCCTCGAATTGTTTAGTAGAGCTCTGGTGGCTAAGACCGAAGTTACTAATGTTCTATTGAAATGAGCTGGAATTGGATTCCGTGACCATGACCGTGGCAGTGGAGATTAAGGTGGGCTTAGCATACCAGCAAGCAGCTTGAAATGGGGCTAGAACAGCATAAATTGGTTATCAGAAGACACTGATTATACTAGTATGCTGAAGGGGAGGGCGGAACGAGGCATTCGGATATGGGGATCGAACAAATTCACTGTTAGCGCCACCTTTATTGGCATTGACACAATGGCATATCTATTCTAAACCAAACAAGGCCGTGTGAGCCAACATACATCTCCGTTATTTAAGTTGAGACCATCCTAGCCGGAAACCATATGCAGCGGCGTTGGTGCACCGATTGGATCGGAATTGCATGGGTTGACATCCAATGTATGGATACGAACGGGTGAGCATTTGATGTATTGAGTGGATGAACAACCAACTGAATGTTGTGGATACATTGTGAAATACCGGACAGAGCTTGGTATGAATCTCGGTCAACTTTCGGTCATAGAAAACTAGTTAAGTACATTGCTTCCCAATTTTGTAGTTGATAAAAAAAGCCAATCTATTGAACATATTTTACGACGCCTAACTGCTGAAATTTCCCAAGAGTGGCAACTGAATCTGACCCTGTTCCAAGTTTATGCAATATGCTAGCAGGTATTCAAATGTTTGACCTTTATAGAGTCCGGTTTCCAAACAAATGCTTCAACCCGACGGCAATAAACCAAAGCTGCGGTTGCGGTGTTTATACGGCCCAGTAGATTGTCTGCAATATCATTGTGATGTTCACTTTAATACAGAAAAGATTCTTAACATCCGATTCAGTACGGGTTGTCGGCAACCGTTCGGACTATTGGCAGCTGTAAGGCCCTCTGACTCACATTCCATGGGCTGTTGATGCTTTTTATGCTGCTGCAATCGATATTGCACCTGGATTTGTCGAAATGGCCAATATCTGTTTAGAGCAAGGTGGTCGCCACAACGTGATTCGGTGACTCATCCTTGAAAAGGACACAGAGAAGCTCAAGAATTGACGTCCTTTACAGCTGATGAATGCAAATATGAAAATTATTTGCTTAGCCCAACGTCTTCCCAGTGCTGTTAATATGGCTGAACACCCAGATCAAAAGTGGGTATATTCTGCGGTGAACTACAGGCACCAAAATTACCAATCATTTTTCTCCGCCTAGGGAAGAATTCACAAATGCGGTCAATACCTCCCCATTGAGAACCTCGTAATGAACATCTCAGCCAACAACAGATGGCAGTCGTGCTAGTTGACTTAGTTGTCGCTGCTGGAAGGTTTCAGTAGTTGTACTGATAGTACTTTTCTAGGAGTCTTCTGTTTACCGACACCTTCAGTTTACTCAGGACCTTCGGCGTGCCGTACCTTCGGGTTATCAAAACTGTCTACATTTCGGGCTACAGAAACTGCCCACATCTCGGGTTACCGCCTGTATGCCACATGACATGCGGCTCGGCTGATTTCAACTGTGCTCTCATTCCATCTCAGTTTCCGGTTGAAGCAGTGGAAGTGAGCAATGTGCTTGTTCGATATCAGTTTCCAGTTGAAAATTAAGTTGTTAACCCTCGTGTCTTGGTTCCAGCATGCCATTAGTTCATGTGCGGGGCGCCGTGCAGACAGTTGAAACCAGCCAAGCCGCACATCAGGTAGTGTTCGGTGGATCGCTTGACCATGCACGTTGAAGTATTGGGAAATAGGTCTACGGAAGTAATTCCGAGTAATCATGGGAGTAATTCCCGTGATTGTGTCGCGCCAATTCTACATCAGGATAGTTCCTAGAATAGTATTTAAACACATGGGTTCCCCCCGTCTACAGTTTAAGTAAATAACCAACCACACAAGAATATTTGATCATACCTGATACTACTACCAATACTGCCATGACTATTGAAATCTTCCAAGAGGGACAACTAAATCAACTATGAAGTATATGCTCCAGTGCAACCAACATTGGTCTATGTGTTGGCTGCACGATACAGTATGTAGGTTCATCTGATGGATGTATCGACCGTGTTTTTGAATGGGATAATGGAGGGTGAACTGTACACATGGAATTACTTCCAGCATATGGAACATCATAGGTGCGAGAGAAGGGTCTTGTCCGTCATTTGGACATGGCCATTTATAGATCGTGATAAGCACCAACATGTTATAACAGACTACGAATGAATTTCTTGCATCATTGAAATTTGTTAGGAGTTCAGTTGACCAATATGCTTACATATTGGAGTGGGGCGAAAATCGGTTGTTTATCCGCCCATTCCTTGATTATTTACTTCTCGCCTGTAATTCTATGGGACTGATAAATGAAGTGAAGGATGCATTGAATAAACGGCTCGAGATGAAAGGTCCCGGATAAGCCAAGTATTTTTTGGGTGCCGAGTTCATCAAAGCGAATAATATCGTCTTAATGCAATAGACGCTTGCACTATTTCATAGGGAGCTGTTGGGTTTGGAAATGACTCCGAAAATACTTGATGGTCTGGTAGGAAGGTATATTGAAAAATATTATGCTTTGTTTTGGATTAAAAGAAGTTCTGGCTTCAGACCGTATTGCAAACAATGGGTGAGCCATGTGAACTCTTAGGTAGACAGAAAGCCAAGGTGTCATTGCATTAGCAAATGATAATGGACTGTCTGAATGAGTTAAACACGTTCGCGTCAAATATCACTTGAGCTCCGGACAATTTGCACTCGAATATGTTCGTTCGCAACAGAATACCGCTGATATATTGACGAATCCCTGTATAGACATTTGTTTTTAACTCATAGACTTGGTATGCGTGTCAAAACGGGCGGCACGCCAGCATTATTGGTTTGCCAGAGCACAACTGCTGGTTAAGTGAAAGTGCCAAATACCAAATATGGATTGTTGAAGAGCATGTGTTGAACAGCCATGACGCGAGCTCTTTAGAAATAATTAGCTCAGTAAATAAGCATATGGCTAGTCTTCTGTGGTATAAATAGGTGAGTTTGCTTCGAACCTCTCTCTTTAACTTATACTTGCATAAAAATAAACATTTAATATTGTATTATTATATCAGACTATCTGGCAGGAGCATCAAGCATTGAAATGGCCGACCAGCCTTGCAATTGCAACAACAATCCCATCCAGGTATAGAGGAAGAGCCATGTTAGAAGGAGTTCATGAACACGGTCGTCACATTCAACTCTTCTAGTATGCCATCAGAAGATGAGGAGTGATAGAATGTAAAAAGGCATTTACAAAAACAAGTCAATCCTATACCCTTCATCTTAATGATTGAAACCGACCGAGCCGCACGTCATGGGGTGTTTGACAACCAATATGTCGCATGGATTGACATTCCATGTATCAAACGGCGTACCAATGTTGTAGGAAAATACCGGGCAGTTCTCGGGTCCTAGAAAAGTATACAAACACATGGTTCCCTGTCTTATAGCTTCAATAATTAATCAGTTTAATATATTTTATCATGCCTGATACCACTACTACCAATAGTTCTATGACTACGTAAACCTTCCAGGAGCGACAACTAAATCATGTCTTTTGGTTTTTATTTTATTTTTTTACCGTGTATTAAAATCTTATAAGTGCGTCAGGTTAGGAGGTCCTCTAAATATATAGTATAAAGCTCCATACATCCATACTAATACAAACTCACACGGCTAGCTTTTAGTCGTAAGGTATAAATACTCCTCATTACCAATTGTAGGCATCGATTAGTGGTCTAATATTGTTAAGTACGGTATTACCCCCTCATAACCTCAGATAAACCCTTCTGAAGGTGTACTAAACCTTGTTGAAGAGCAAGTGTTGCGCCAGCACGAGCTCATGGCACTCATGTGCGGGATCCAGCCGCACGTTCAGGATGTCCGGGTCATGTGAGACAGTGGGCACGTAACTCGGGATGGCTACACGGGAATTGTATTGCCCGTACGCCTTTGCCTGAGAAGTATATATAGGGGTGGATTCCCCCGGTAAATTTAGTAGGATCGAGCAAGAATCTTATTTTTTGGACATTAACTCACTACTTCTTTCATCTATTGTTTCTCTACTATCACTATGGTTACTGACGCTGAAGCCGAAGGTTACAAGGTCAGACTTCAACAGGTTATGAGCCCAGTACTCTTCCACTGAGCTACGACGCTATGGTTACTGACGCTGAAGCCGAAGGTTACAAGGTCAGACTTCAACAAACCTAGCAGTGGTGTATCTCATACCTAATTGTAATATCTGAGGAATACCCCTCGAATAGAATAGGTGTAAGTACATCAAATAGCACACAGATAGCGCATGTCTTGACTATAACGTTTGTTCTATTGGACTGGCCTGTTTTCTTCGGGATACAGGGCTGAAAATTGTCTTAGTTCTCCAGTAGCACATTATATGACTTTGTGGTTACTTCTACAGTTATTAAAGTTATCACTTTTATACATCTAGAATGTTTATAGATATTATGAGAATGGTATGAGTGTGTGTTGCAATCATGCATAGCCTGGTACTATTGTTCTAATATCAACAGTGATAATACACCCAAAATTAACATTTTCATCCATAGCACGTGGCATTTTATGTGGACATATAAAACTCTTACCGTTGGTATTCGCATAATGCCGATAGTAGCAAAGCCTACATCTACTAAAGTTACCGTTTGCAAATAATTTAGATATGTTCTGTGGTGTTATTATCGGCTGGTTTGTGATAACCTTTAAGAAAATCTCCATTTAGCTACTGCGATAAGTCATAAGATTGCATAGACAGGCGATTAATTGTTGCATTGTCCATACTAACACCTCTCTGATCTATTCCCACCAATGAAATAATGTCGATTCTTAGAGGCTGGAACTGATCGACCTCCTATATCATGTTTGCCGCCACACGTCCACTTTACCTTCATCAGCACCTATATAAATACCCTAATCACACTTCCAAAGGATTTACTATCATGTAATAGAGGCAATTACTATATTACCTCTTCTTTAATGTATTATGGATACATATATAACCTATATAACAAGTAGGCTGTCATATGAGCTAATATATCTCCACGCTAAAGTGCATGATAACAATACTGTCATTACAACAAAATTAATGTCGAAGCTGTTGAGGCTAGGCTGAAAAGCCGGCATCCATTGCTCTAATCTGGGCTGTAGTTCTTGGAATGTTTATTGCATTCTTAGCCAGACTTCTACCAGTCTTTTGATTTTGACAATTTGCGATGTTGCTTTTACCTTATTACATTCCTATATAATGTTTTAGCCATTCATTTCAAAACAATTCACTGTTGAAACCCAATTGCCCAATTGCATATGCATATGATACACGTTTGAACAGGGAGGACATCTCGACATCCCCCCTGCTCCAAGCTTATGTTCAACCATGGTGGACTGGCCCAACAAATGTCCCAATTGTGGAGCTGCAAGAGGCTTCGTAAAAATATCCGCAATATTGTTCTTGGTATCGACCCGAGTAAATAAGATATCACCATTGCTAACATGCTCATGAATGAAATGCCACCTGATATCAAAATGCTTTGGTCAGTTGATGACGTATAGGATCCTTGGTGATACCAATGACTCCATCATTATCCAATAATTGAGCGATTTGGGTATCACTTCTTCTCATTCTTCCAGTGCTTGAGCCAATCAGAGCCATTCTTTACATGCAGCCACCATTGCACAATACTCAGCTTAAGTTGTAGAATTTGCCACCTTGTCCTGTTTCTTGCTTGACAAATTTACCATATCGCCGGGAACAATCGTCTCAGAACCTCCCATAGAAAATCTACCCTTGTACCCGCTGGCATCAGTGACAACCTTAACTTCCAGTGAATCTTCTTTGGTGAATTCCAAGGCAGCATTTGCAATACCCTTCAGATACATAAACACGCGATGTCATATCTTGTATGACTGGAAGTATCTAACAGAGTCGATCATGCTTCAATACGGCGTTGCATCAACACCTTCATCGCTTTGATCCCCTTGTCCAATCCCAACTTGGTTGTCTTGAGACCAATGAAATACAATTCAATAATCACCGATTGGGCAATTGCATCATCAGCATTGGCTACAGAGGTCACCAACATAAACACCAATAGTGATCCAGTTGTTTCCAGAACCCCGCACCTACGATCCATGGTCCTTGAAGCCTAGTTGCCTCAACAATGCATCTAAAGTCTTGTTCCAAGGCAAGAGTGCTTGACACAACCCATAAACACTCTTCAGCAACTTGCAAACCTTTGCAAACCATGTAGATTTCTTCAAGTTCAGTATTCAAGAATGCATTGGTGAAATCGACATGATGCAGCGGTTTTACAACAACCGACGCCGCACCATAACAAAGATAACAGCCGGAGCGGACGTGTCGTTATAATCAATGCCCGCCACTTGTCGATTTCCACCAACAACCATTCTTGCCTTGTATTTGATCAACTTTTCCAGCTTTGCCATACTTGATTTTAAGACCCAAAACGGTTGCATGAGGCGTACACCTCGATGCTTCTTCACCAGCTTCCAAGCACCCATATTCTCCATGGCCCTAAATTCAGACAAGCAAGCCTTTCGCCAATGATACTGTTGTAGTCCAGCCAACGCTTGACTGATTGACGGGTTGCCATCATCATGCACGATACCCCAAAGGTTCATCATTGTCCAAATAATTACCAGCTGGTGGGCGACATCGCTTTTCTCTTCCGGCATTTGAATCATATCATATAAACTTCGGACCTCCTGGGCCAAAACGTCGTTGTGCTTCTTCGGTCTCGGTCTCTTCATCTCTATGGACTTGTTCTATGTTCAACCTCAATTTCTTCCCCTCGTGGTTCGAGGAATACCCAATAAACACAACTGTAAACCGTCGATTTCGGACCGTATGAATCTGACGTTCTGTGTTAACAATCTCTTTCGTCCGTGGCAACCGAACTGTTGCCCAACCCGTGGCCTCACCACGAATCACTACAATATATATTTTTTAAATCGTTGTTACACAAAAGCATAGTTCAATTTTATACCCATTACCTTGATATCTGCGAGTTCTGTAAAAGAACAATAGGCGTACCACTGAGATAAACTCAGTAAACCCACAAATTGATTGGAGTCTGCAGCATGCAATCAGTGCGGCCCTCGCATCAAACTCAATATTCGCAACACTACCCCTTTCAATGAACAGACCAACGCTGGCAATACTTCTGCCGCAACTTGTCACGTACAATCATCCGATAATACCACGAAATGGTATTGTCCAGTTCCCCTATTATATAGTCTCAACTTCATCGAACCAAGACTTATTCAACTCAGCTACAGTCTCCGAACATCTTTTAAAACTTGTCAACAATGACTTACACACAGTATGTACACAAGCTCCTGAGTTCAAAACCCATTGTGTGTGTTAGTAGCTGTTAACAATGCTTGAGGGTGTAGGGGTGAGACATACCCAGTTTGTGTCGGATAATTTCGCTGCCACACTTTAAAAAACCGTTGGCTCTTCCAAGTTGGTAGTTCGGTATTGGCTGGATTACATTTATCCAAAAAATGACTGGTTTTACCATATCAGTAACACACATATCGTTGTTGCGCAACCATGACTGATGACTTTGTTCCTTGATCCCGATGTTCTATACGGCAAAATACTTCAAATTCACTGAGATGGACAGTTAGTTTGGATTGAACAGCGCAATGTTCTTCTGCTCTGCATACTGAATCACCGGTTCAGATTGTAAAGCCGACAAACAATCACTTGAAACGACTCCTCTTGTCGCGTCAGTGAGACCAGATAGCATTACCTGAATATCGTGCCATATCTCATTTCCATTTCCAGTGTATGGGCCGGATGTATACTTATAAATCCGTTCAAGTATATTATTATTTATTGGCACAAGCAGTTATCTTAGTAGGCTCATGTCTCTCTTTAACGTGGAAATAAGCATGTCTGCCTGAACCCGAGCCGTCACTCGAAGTTGCTGCCATCATTATGTCAGATCCGATGGTCTTGGACAAAATGGATTGAATGGTCATGTCTCAAGCGAAACACAGCATTCTGTGTGACATAACTTGAGCAACAGAAGATTAAGGGTTCAGCCCCTTCTTTAAACCTTTCCTTGTACGTTTGGAGAGCCCAACTAACATTCAAGCCTGTCTAATCTTGACTGTAAAAGCCTACCCATTTTTCAATTTGGCATATCCTCCTGGAGACGTATCGCCAACACTATTGCAGTCCGGTCCAGTCGAAGCCTTCTGAAGAAAGCTCATAACCTGTTGAGCTTCGGCTAGAAAGCCCACATATACAATAAATAAGAGCAGGATGGCGGCATCTATAACAGACGTTGAATTCTTGTCGATTTAATCTCTGTCTGCACGAAATTTCAATTTGCCCAATTGGCCACTGGGGACAGCAAAAACAACAAAAAGTACATCCGAATTCGCCATAGGAAACGAACTAATATAAAGTACAGGTTAGTAGTAGGGAGAAAATGACTCCTACGGTCTAAACGAAGTCATGAAGACCCTGAAAAGCTCTTATCGATCCTAAGTTTCATGGATAAGGCTAAAATTAAGGATTATGACATTAGCTTGCAAAATACAGTACTCTAATTTGACTTAGCCGTCTCTCCCTTTTGGAGCCCAATGAGCTATCCTCCGTATTTCCTCAGACCGAACTCTCTCAGTATGCCGAAGATCAGCCAGAATCGCTTCTTGAGCAAAAGATGGTACAGTTAACAAAGTAAATAATAGAGCTGTCCGGCCAGCATTGAGTTTGTTCAGATCGTTCGAAATGTTGTGCGGACTGTGACTAAATGCTCAAGATAAACCTTTATAAAGGCAGAATTTATTGATTACTCATGTTTCGGCTATTAGTGAATGGGGTCCAAGTTGGACCCCAAGTAACTCAAATCCTTCCCTGCAACCATCAACTTGATCACAGTTGGCAAAAGGAGTATCAGCTAACTTCCGAACATAGAGACTCCCTGCGTTAACAAGGACAATCCTCGTTTTGTGCAGATTTAACCGGCTGCCAGAAGCGGCTATATACTTGTCCATCACCATGAAGTAAATCAGTTGCTGGGTATCCCCGGTTATTACAACAAACACATCATCCGCAAAAGAAGTCACTGTGATGTTCAGATAAAATAGCAAATGGAGCCGGTGATAGTGGGCTGTTTGCCGAGCAGTGGACCTAATCTGAAACCATGCCTGTGAACATATTGGGAAATGTGTCCATTGTCTATGGAATTCCGGTTAGTCTAGCTGGAAATAGATTCGATTCCGTGGATGAGTCCCAGTGTTACATAGGCATAGTTCCCATAAAAGTATTCAAACACATGGTTTTCCAGGTCTATCATTTGAGTAATCAATCAAGTCAACCAATCAATCACTTTAGTATATACTAATATGTCTGATAATACCACTAACTTCCTGGGTAATTGCTTGAGTATATGCCTTCATTACAATGAACGCCCGTTTTGAGCTGATCTTTTGGGCCCTTCTGAATATGAATAAATAGAGTACAGATTAACATTGAGAAATGGAGAAGTAACCAACACAGTCATTGGCCACTCCCACAAAGATCGGAACAAGAACTTCCCATGTAGTGGAATAGGATGCGATTGAAAGTCTATCCAACCCAGACGCACTATTGTTATCTGAGTAACGCATTAGTCAATTCTTCTTCAGTAAATAACTCCTACAAACACGGCTGAGTTAGTTTTTGGCAATTCGTCCATATCCCTCGTAAAATGGGTACCTGATCAAACAAATATGGAAGGCAATCCGTTCATGCTGCGGGGCTACCGCTGAGCCGCACGAAACTGAACTGAAACGACCTAACTGACCTGATCTGTTTTGATTTTAAACCAAACCCACTGCATCTTTGGTCTTCCATCCAGTCCTACCGATTGAATCAGCTTTATACTGAGATTCTCGGGGTGTTCTCGAAGAACATACTTATTGCGTCTTGGACACAGGGATGGGATTGAGGGCCCTTGCCAACTTCTGTTGATCCTTGTCAAATATTGGCTGAATTCGATCGGATAGCGAGTGGATATTTTTAATTTACTCGTCTTGGTTTCACACTTATAATCCAGCGTATGGAAAGATCCATAAAGACGTCCCACTCACCACCTATCAAAAAGGCGAGGGGTTATCAGAATCATTAGTGTTGGTTAGATGTTTGTGGAGATTAATGTGGAATCTCAACGAGTCAGGTGAATTTGAACAGGCCATAAGTACCACTATCCGAGTTTTAATGCCGCCTGATATTGGGACATCAAACAAATCTTCCTCGTAGTGGTGGAGAAGGGTAATTAATTTCGTTTGATTCTGGATTTGGTGGAAGGATAGACTATGGGCGATAATGGCGTTTAACCACCCAAATTAACAATCTAAATGTTGGTATCGGTCAATTATCTTTTCCCTCAACCGTGGGGGAGCTCTGAACTCTGGATGAGTTTGATCCAAATTGAGGGATCCCTACTGTTGTTGCTGAAGCTATAGTCGGTTCCGCATATCGGGGTTGGCTCCCTACATGAGTGGTTTTACTCGTAGCCGATTTTGCTTTGGGGACTTCCGAGACTGATGGATGGCTTTCAAACAGGGACGGGAATCACCAATTATAATGCCGTCAACGAAATTTATGCGATTCGTTTCGAATGATGTAACCGCGATCCAATATCCGATTGCACTTCAAAATTGTGGGTGCCGTACGAGGTTCCTCTCAGACTGTATCAAGTTCCGGGATATGACCCTCCATCCAAAATGGGGTCGTCCGCGAAGAAGCTTCAAGTTCAATTTGGTGTTGTCGTTATTGACCCATCATGGAAGGGCCATTAACAATGGCAGGGGGATCGTTGTGATTGCCCACACCAGGTCTATTGGGCAGTAGCAGATACACTTATACTTACTATATGATTTCACAAGGTAGCCGGGCGTCGAGGCTGGTGAATGGCAGATAACGACGCGAACTAGGACGCATTGATGCGATCAATCCGACGGTTGAACTCGATAAGTGTACGGATCTGAGGACTCCGCCTTAGATGCCGAAGACTCAGCGTCTCAGGTACAGGAGGGAGGGACAATGCAATTCGACGACGATTATGGTACGCAACAGGCAGGCGGCCCAGGTGATAACCTCGTCCCTCCGGAGCTGAATCCGAAAAGGGAGACTCGAGAGGATTGACAGTGACAGCTGGTATAGCCGATACCGATACAGGACACGGAGTGTCTCATAATGCCGTTCCGCTCAAGGTATCAGGATCAAGATCCGTGGATTCAGTGGCTTTGGCAACTGCCACTGCTTCCACTGCTTCCACTGCTTCCGCTGTAGGCATTCCCGTTAGTTAAGCAGCGGGTGCTGTTTGCGCAAACACAGGAGTAGAATATTCACATAATGGCCAAGAATCCAGCGCGGGAATAGAGTACTGTTTCCGCATCACTCGAAAGAGCAAATTTGTTGGATCGCTGGACAATAAGCGCATATCAGCCAAACCGAGCAGCCTTCTTCATGTTGGGTACATGAGATATAAAATCAGCCAAGCCGCACATCAGGTAGTGCTCGGTAGACCGAACGGAGCTCCTAGAAACGTATTTAAACATATGCTTTCCCCATTCTTATAGCTTTAGTGGCTAATCCATTACAAAGGTATATTTTATCATGTCTGATCTTACCTCCAATACTGCTGACTACAGAATCCTTCCAGGAGACGCAACTAAATCTACTGTGGCCGATTGTCCATGCCATGTAGGGAAATTTCGTTGTGGTAGAGTGAGAAGTACATTTGAATCCATGATTCATATGTGTGTAGGGCCAAATCCATGGAGGTAAATTGTTCTCGGCTAAGAGAGTGGCAGTCTGCTCACGCAGAGCACAATTCAAACTTTCAGCAATCCCTTCTTGCCGCGGCGTAGTTGCCGGAACTGGTATTCTACAAGACGACGACTGTAATGCTCAGACCCCGGGTCAATTTACAGTGTACGGGGTTCAAACCCGATAGTGTTCTGCTACAAACCTCTCAGTAACTTCATCCTTGGTATGGAGTGGTACAATGTATAATCGTCAATAAATGTGAGATAATATGCAGGATAATACAGAAGTGCAGGAGCATTGATGGCAACACCAACGTCACTGTGAATGATTTCCAACGGCCTTTGAACCCCGACCTTCCGATGGTCTAAACTTCTGAGTCGTTGCACTTAGACGTTACAACTAGGGTTTTTTGACGGAGGCCATGAAGATAAACTCCTTCGATGATTTTTTCGCGGCATACTTTCAAGATTTTATCCTTGGAGACATGTCCATACCGGAAAATCCATTGATCCAATATATCCTGATTGATTTATGTCCAGTCGGCGCTAAAGCTGAAGTTGACCATATAGACGAGTAGGGCATCTTGATACGAATTCCACTAGATTCCACCAAATAACCCGCCCGCAGTTTGGTCAAAAACAACTGTATGGACATCCTTGGCTAAATGAGACTGCCATCAAATTTATAGTTCGTTATGGAATACATCAAGCATTTTCCAGAACAACTTTGTCCGCAGAACCGTCTGTTTGGTAAAAGAAAACTACAAGTGCCTTTACCGGTGACAGAAATGGGGTTTCTGGATGTATATGAACTTGAATCTGCTGAGACATTATGAAACCATAGGAAATGTTTCTGTACCAAAGCGATGTGACCTCATCATAATACATTCATATAATGTACCGGTTCCCCAGGCCGTTTTCTTGATATGCTGGGCGGATAGCCCTTTTTACATTTTCACGGTCCATGCCTTTCATTTTGGGTATGAATGCTTTTCGGGTTTAAAGCAAAAGCCACAGGGGTTTGTCCATATAATCAAAAAAGTTGGCTCGGGTACCTGGAGATTTTCATCGCAAGTTTATATCGCAAGTCGCAAGTCGCACGTCGTGCCTGTTTCCCGTATTTTTGTTGAAGAGCAAGTGTTGCGCCAGCACGAGCTCATGGCACTCATGTGCGGGATCCAGCCGCACGTTCAGGATGTCCGGGTCATGTGAGACAGTGGGCACATAACTCGGGATGGCTACACGGGAATTGTATTGCCCGTACGCCTTTGCCTGAGAAGTATATATAGGGGTGGATTCCCCCGGTAAATTTAGGAGGTATCGAGCAAGAATCTTATTATTTTGGACGTTAACTCACTACTTCTTTCATCTATTGTTTCTCTACTATCACTATGGTCACTGACGCTGAAGCCGAAGGTTACAAGGTCAGACTTCAACAATTTTCAGTCCAGTGTTGTCAGTAGCAGTAGCAAGATAAACACCTACAGGCCGTCGTCACGTTCGAATAGCAAACAGCTTCGCGATAATATTCTATCTTGATTTTCATTACTCCAATTTTTTTTTTTTTTTTTTTTTTTTTTTTTTTTTTTTCATTCTGGTTAATGGGCATAACTTGTCGCTGTCGTGTTTTCCGATCCTTCATTTCCCAACTGTCCAGCTTGGAGAAATCCTTTGGTCCACTCCTTGCTTCCCTTCTCAAATTGATATTTTTGTTTTGTTGAGCGTTATGGTTAACTGCATGTGAATGAAAATACTACTCCCTAGTTGAGATGTGATTTCCTACTTGCGCTTACAGGTACTACCCTTCGTTGGCTGAGGATTGATAGCACTAGCATTACTGATCCTGGCACTACCAGGACTGCTAGCGCCGATATTAGCGCGTTCTTGCTGATCGATCTTGGGTTCGTTTGCTGGGATGGTAAGTGTTGCTGATCCACGATATAAACTAGAACAGAGGTGAAGAGCAAATGAGACTCTTAAACTAATAGAGATTTCGTAGATTGAAAATGTTGTTATAACTTGTAGTAGTGTTTTTGTCTAGGGACTGTTCAACTTTATATAATATTTATTATTTTACCCAACAACTCATACAGCTCAATATTACTGTTACCCACGCAACCACATTAACATGCACTTATAAGCATACACATGTCTTGCCCATGTTTAACAACTTATCACTGGTAACATCGCTTGAGTTGATATGGTACCATAATAAGGCGCATTAGTGGTATCAGGTTAGTGGCTGAATGCTTCTTCTGGCTTCTCGATATCAACATTAGCATGAAGGCCAGCAGCAGTGTTACCACGAGGTTGAGCCGCAGGGTGACCCGCAGTACCTTAAAATATGACCAGTCTTATGACAACGATAGCAAGTACAAGAACAATTTCGCGCACGCTTGGAATTTCGATACCCATGGCCATGATGATGGAGCTCACTTGAATGTGAGAGGCAAGCTAAGAAATTTGTCAACATATTTAATCTTGCTGGTACGATATTTCACAGCACTGATAACCTGGGCTCCAGTGGCGCCCAATGGTTGATACAAGTCATCAATAATATTAATGAATTGAGCAAGGGTAACAGGTTGAAATTGAGCTTTAATTTCTGCAAATTAGTCAGGCATCGTAAAATATGTTCAAAGAGATTAATTTTTTCAAGTTATGGCTAGGAAGCCATGTGTTTATAAAATTTCTAGGACTGAAAACCGAGAGCCTGCCTGGTATTTCCAACGTATCTACAATGTTCGACCGATTGGTTCATCCATTCGATACATCATCCGTTCGATATATGACTTTTTTTCTTTTTTATTTACTTTTTACAATACATGGAAATGTAAAAGACATATTACAAAACATAATTCACTCCTATACCCATTATCCTAATAATTGCAATACGACTGCCGATGCGTATGTGGTGCTGGTGCCTGCACTCTAATGTTAGCTGTGTAAAGCAACTAATAACCCACAATAAGCTTGAATCGAGACGCCCGTTTTACAAACAGTTCTCGGTAAGTGCACACACAGTTCCTGGCAATGCTCTGGCCGTTGCGGTATTTCACCAGCAGAGGGTGTACAACAATTTGTCTTGTATTCCAGGAATACTGAAAAACAAGACCCCGTATCTGCAGAAAACTCGAGTTTGCGCCGCATGCCAGACGGCTCGGCTGGGCAAAAATTTAACACTGTTTTTTTTTTTTTTTTTTTCAATCTATGCATATGCTAATATAACCGGTTTCTGCTGCATACCGTTCAAACATTATTATCTATGATAAACCCTACTCGACGTTAAATCCACCCGTTCGAAAAGCGATCCCTCATACTAAAAACTTTCTCCTTCATGCAGTTCATACAAATTATCCATATCCACCGCCATCATTTCTCTCAAAGGCCGTTGGCAAGGACACTTCATTGGTACTGTAGTTATGACCATGACAAGTAATTAATCGCTTTGGGTTAGAAGTTTACGAACCATGCGGTGGTGACGGACCCGACGGTGGTTCCTGTGTCGCATAACGTGGCAGTGACAACGTCAAAAGCTGAGTAGTAATTGTTGAGAATGGCAGGATTTCCAGACAAGATACAAGGCAAGAAGCTATGGATTCGAGACTGCACTTTGGGAATTAGCGGTACGAGTGTGGAGTATTACATTGCAATTTACATTCTGATTGGGCCTTTTGCGACGGGTTTTTTAGCATGTGCTATTCGCCACCTCTGATGCTATCTCGTGCTGCCTTGCTCAACATGACTTTTTTCTTGTTTTTTGCAATATATTAAAGTTGTGAACAGTAATTACATAGTATACCATTCGATCGGGTAACCCATCATTTCATGCATGATATTGATGGGTTTGCAAATGGGCGAAACAGCGTACTTGCATTGAATAGAGGTCGCCAACCCGTGATCTCGGTTGTACGCGAAAATGTTCATTTTCTAATCTGTATTTTAGTAATAAGCCGCTTGAGAAAAAGAGGTTCGAAGACACAATTGACGTACGTACCACCATGGTGATGAATAGTGGCATTGTCCATTTGCAATTATTAGAACAAACACAAAGATAATTCGAACACCGCACATCGTTCTGCGCCGCGTGTGACTGTGGGAAAAAATGAATTTCATGTAACGGAGTGAGACTAGATGTACTACGGCTTTGTGTCGGTTCAATGGAAGAGTAATAATGGGATCCTACAATCGATGCAAAGATGCGAAAGTTGTGCAAGACTTGTTCAGAAGTGAACTATCCGTTGCTTCCAAGTAACCCTCCTGATCCATTCCCTTTTTTAATAATCGCTAAGGTACTAGACACATAATATACAAGTTACAAACGAAACATAATTCAATCCTATAACCATTGCCGTAATATCTGCGAGTTCTGTAAAAGAACAATTGGCGTACCACTGATGTAATGATATCAGCGACATTGTCCAATTGTATACGCTAGTACAAAGTTTCAGATGATTTTCGCAATCATTTTAGTTAAAGTGGCCAAAAACATTTCTTACCCCGCCATATGAACCAAACCATTGGTTCGCGTTGCTGCATCGGTTCTTGTTTGTGTGGATGGAACCGGAAACTGTGCCGGACTTTGGTAATGCTAAGTACTCATTGAGCCACTTTCGCGAGCACAGAAGATGGTGCGGTTGTAGCAATTGTTAAGAAAGCATGTATGTTGTTCAACTCCAGCCCCACAGTTTGCCAGATCAATTTCGCATAATCACAGTCAAAATAAGCATGTTCCAGAGTTTCATCCCGTACTTTGCATAAGCCGCATTTTTCGATTTTTTACAATATATTAAAAGATAGAAAGATATTACATAGAAACCATAATCCAATCCTATACCATTACCTTAATATCTGCGAGATCTGTAGAAGAACAAGTGGCTTACCACTGAGATAATGGTATCAGTGACATTGCCCAAGCCGCACGCCGCACATCTCTTCGCGCCAGCTGTAACAGTGAAGCAAATGATTTTCAGCAATTAGGCTCGATGGTTTAGTGGTATAATTCTCGCTTTGGGTCCAGTTAGCTGGGTAAAATGCGAGAGGCCCTGGGTTCGATTCCCAGTCGAGCCCACTTTTTTTTTATTCCTGAAATAATATACTGAACCTGTGAAATTTTTTTATTTCACTTCAAGTCTCTCGAAAAGATGGAAGACATAGCTATGATTATAATACAACGCTAATATATATATATATATTAAATAATATACCAACACTTATAGTACGTACGGAGGGAAGGTATTAATATGTGGGTGGCGATAACGAAAATGCATCGCCATGCTCCTAGTGGAACGCGCGGTCCCGATACGTCCTCCCTATGCTGGCAACAAAACAAGAAACATAACACTCCCCCCAAATTAAACAGCGGATAAGCGACTTGCAATTCAGGAAGTCTTCGGTTTACTTCACACTCTCTCACTCGACGATATAGTTCATTTTACTTTTCAGTTTTATTTGTTGTGTGCTTATTTTTGAAATATGGATCCTTCACCGTCAGCCCAAAAGCCGGTTGTATCTGTTAAACTTGTATTGCTTGGTGAGGCAGCAGTTGGCAAGTCTTCGTTAGTTCTTCGGTTTGTTAGCGATGAGTTCCAAGAGAACAAAGGTAAGTTATTATAGTATGCTCATCCAGCTAATCCATATTCCACAGAGCCTACTATTGGTGCTGCATTTTTAACGCAAAAGTGTTCTTTGCCTAACCGCACGATCAAGTTTGAGATCTGGTATGTTTCTTATTAAAGGGGCTTTTATTCTAACGTTAACAGGGATACCGCTGGACAAGAGAGATTTGCATCTTTGGCACCCATGTATTACAGAAATGCTCAAAGTGCACTTGTTGTATATGACGTGACAAAGCCAACTTCATTCATCAAGGCTCGACACTGGGTCAACGAGTTGAAAGCGCAAGCTAGCCCAGGAATTGTTATTGCTCTTGTTGGTAACAAGACAGATCTGGTTGCCTCAGATGAAGAATCGAATGAAGGTACTGAAGACGATTCTGAAGGAACCTCTAGACGAGTGGCAACAGAGGAAGGACAAAAATTGGCGGATGACGAGGGGCTATTATTCTTCGAAACATCCGCAAAGTCTGGGCTCAATGTACGAGAGTCATTTTTAGCTATTGCTAATAAGATTCCTGAAGATGTGAACAAAAAGGCAGGTACGACTTCTGGACGTGGGGCACGAGATGGTGATGACGGAAGGATTGATCTTAATACAAGCACAAACAATTCCACCCAAACGTGTGCTTGTTAGGCGTACTATTTCGTTTTGCTGGATCTAAGACAGCAACATATATAAATTAAACAGAACAAATTCTATTATTTTTTTTTTTTTTCATTACGGTCAGAATGCTTTTCCCCTTTTTTCATTTGTCAGTCGGAATGAACAATCTTGCAACGCGGCTCACCTCCCAAAAAACCAAAAATAAATAATTAGTTAAAACACTCCAAAAAGAACATAACATGACATGACAAAAGGTTTTTTCCGATTCAACGAAAAGCCATTTAATGTACGGACGTTATCAGCTCGAATCAACCAAGCTTTCGGGCTAACTAGACGGCGAGGACCACTTAATCCACCAGAGGTTGTATTAGTACAGGCTGTAGCTGCCTGTAAACAGCTTCAGCGTGACCACAGCTCAACCGACAATATAATGCCCGAAGGTTTCAAAGAATCAAAATCTAAGACGAGTGCAACTGATCTTGTGAATAAGTTAATGTTAGACAAAAGGATAGGTGGCTGGAGGAATTTTAATGTCGTAAAATATTATCTAGCAGCAGACCCATCTCCGTCTACGATGGAATCTCTGTCATTACTTCAGAAGTATGAAGCCCAGTCCAGGTTTTTAACAACGGACGATATAAGCTTGATATACATACCACTTCGCTGTGCTTTATATCGGCAAGAATTGTCTTCAGCATTCGGTTTCTTGGATATGGTCAAGCCGCGAACGGTGTTATATGGCTGGTCCGCTTTTTTCGCGACAGCATATAGCATTGCCCTTGCTTCAATTGATGCCACTCTAGGGCTCATAGTTACTGGTTTGACTCTATCGACTATAGGCTATGCTTATACTGCATTAACCCGTACACGAATTTTGAGATGGGCTACTAGCGTACCGTGGACTCAGAGAATACACCGCCGTCATGAGTTGTTTATGGCTAGCAGGATTGTTCAAGCCCATAACGAACTTATTGATATAAACTCGGCAAATTATCACTTGAAACCAGGGAAAGTGCGAAAAGAGATCCAGTTGGAGGTCAATCAACAACTTCGGAAACGGGGACTGAGGATGTTAGAGAGCGAAGAGGATAAACTGTATGAACAGTACTGGAAGACTGCTGGGGAAGACTTTGAATGGGCAGAACCAGACCAAGATCCATCAGATAAATGGCTGAAATAGTGTTTATTTACTTATCTATTTATTAATCCATGAAACCAAAAAAAAAAAAAAAAAAAAAAAAAAAAAAAAAAAAAAAAAAAAAAGAAAAAAAGGAAAAAAAAGAGCCTATAGCGCGAGTCTGAAAAATATACTCGCACGCGCATAATTTTTTTCTTTCTTCCCCTTCTCTCTTCATCATACAGCATCAAGTCGTACCGTCTACATGAAAGAAAAGTCTAAAGGAGGATCAAAATCCAAAAATCAAAAGGAGAGCCTGAATAACGAGGTCTCTGAAGAATCCAGACAGGCTGCAAGAGCAAAAGCTGCGGCAGGTCGAGCTACTGTGTCATCATCATCATCTTGGACTGGAAAACTTCCAGCTACACTTTTGCACGAGCATTGTCAGAAGCAGAAATGGGAGAAGGTTACATTCGACTCTGTAAGTTTGGAAGTTAATAGCACCGAATTGCTAACTTATCTTGATAGAATCATGTGAAATCGGGGTTCGTTGTGACTGCAGTGTTGGGTCAGAAGAATCCAAAGACGAACGAAATAGAATACGTGAGATTCACACCGCCAAAGGAGCTAGTTACTCCTCAGCCTACAGCCCTTGAAGCAAGACATTTGACTTCTACTTATGCATTGCATCGAGTTGCCTCTCACAAAAATATGAGGATGATTTTGCCGGGTGTGCATAAAGAATTGTGGGGTAAACTAGACGACGTTAAAAAGAACTGCAAAAATAAAGATAAAATGTACGCCACAGATCCTTTTTTGGCAGAAAGAGAATATAAGCAGTTGAAAACACAGGAAAAAGTGGAGCATTCTTCGAAGAAGCAGGAACAAATTCGGATTAACAAAATTGTCAAGTCGGCGAGATCAACCATGGCTGATAACAATGAACAGGATAGAGACCCCAGAAGACGCGTACGGTTTAACAAGGAAATCACAATGTCTAGGGAAACACGTTTTCAGGTTGAGAAAGTGATCCGCAAATACGGTGGGTTTGAAACTATGAGCCGCATTAGCCGACCAGCACAGGGACAGAATGATTCTGTGAAAACCATGCTACAGAAGCTCGGATTCGAAGGTTTTCAGGCAGCAGAAGCTTTAGAATACGCGGATAATTTGCATGATGCGTTAGAATGGTTACTAACACATATGCCCGAGGATGATTTGCCTGAAGTTTTTAATCGGTCAAAGCATGTTGGTTCATCCGCCAATATTCAAAGTGGCGACCTCAAGACAGAGTATGCAGTACGTGAGATGAAGGTCTTTGGATATGACGAAGAATTAATCCGGGAAGCGATTATAGAAAGCGACTCCAAGTTCGAGGCACTGTCCAAGTTGACACAACAGCTGGTCCTTGGCAGTGTCGAACCGAAAACCGACGCTACAGAGTCTCTGGAGATTTGGCAGGAGGAATGCAATGGATTAAAAGAATTATACGAAACTCGGGAATTTGACGACAACAAGTTTGTGGTTGATTTAGAAACTGTCCAGGTAGTTCTTTGGCGACCACCGCAATATCCAACGGTACTTCCTGGGGTAGGCTTGATCTCAAAAAGCAAAGCCGCGAAATATGCTCTGCTGGATGTTGTAAAAAGAGCTGGCAAGTTCGCAATGGATTATATTGGCGATTGCCTATTGGCAGTTGTTATATCTTGGATTGAAGAAAATTATCAAACAGTGCTTCAGCATCCGTCGAAATTAACTGAGATAGCGTCTGGTGTATCCGGTACGATAGATCCATGTCCCCAGAAAGCTCAGAAGAATAGTAATGCAAAAAGGCAAATAAAGCGGATAAACTACATTCAACAGTCTGCGGATTATTTGAAAGCTCAATTGGAGGAGAGAATGACAACCTCAGACAAGTTAAAACGAATGATGCGGCAAAGAAAGTCATTGCCGGCATGGCGAAGAAAATCAGAACTTGTAAGCGTCATAAAATCCAACCAAGTTACCTTGATTACTGGTGAAACTGGTTCCGGCAAATCAACGCAAGTCGCTCAGTTTGTTTTGGACGACATGATTGAAAATAACCGAGGAAACCGGTGTAATATCCTTTGCACTCAACCAAGACGAATTTCGGCGATGGGGTTGGCTCAGCGGGTAGCTGATGAACGAGACACATCAGTCGGGGAGACAATCGGATACTCGATTCGCGGTGAGAGTAAAATTAGTACGTCGACAATGGTGAGGTTTATGACTACAGGTGTGTTGCTCAGAATGCTGCAAACCGACGGCGCCGCACTAAAGAATATTAGCCATGTTATTGTGGACGAAGTTCATGAAAGGTCGCTAGATTCAGCATTTTTGCTGATCTTGCTAAAGCGGATGTTGAAGCGAGAGGATATTAAGGTGGTATTAATGTCTGCCACTGTTGATGTTAGTGCATTCAAATCATATTTTGACAATAGTCTTGGGCTTGCTCATATTGAAGGGCGGACCTTTCCAGTCACTGAAGTGTATTTGGATGATGCCATCAAAGCAACGGGATTTGTTCCAGCTTCTTTACCAGGCGTGGATGCTAGTCAAGTTGGTAGAGTTATTTTGGCGTTGAAAGACAAGCTGGATTATTCTTTGGTTGCCGCAATACTAAAGCATGCGCATAACCAACTTGAAGAAGGAACAATTCTAATCTTTATGAGCGGTTCTGCAGAGATTGACAATTGTGTTCGTGCGATTCGTACACCAGATTATTACATTTTACCGTTGCATGCATCATTACCTCCCCAAGAACAGCGACGCGTATTTGACCCCGCTCCAAAGGGTAAAAGAAAAATCGTGGTTAGTACAAACGTTGCGGAAACATCAATTACGATTCCTGATGCAGTTGCTGTGATTGATTCTGGTAGAGTTAAACAAACGGTGTACGACCCGGTGTCTAACGTTGTGCGGCTCGTTGACACCTTTGCATCGCAAGCAGAGGTTACTCAAAGAAAAGGTCGTGCTGGTCGTGTGAGAGAAGGTATGTGTTACAAGCTCTATACGAGAACAGCACAAGAAGGATTTGAGGCCCAGCCCTCACCAGAGATTAGAAGAACTCCGCTTGAACAGCTTTACTTAAGTGTATGTGCACTGGGGGTTAATAATCCAGAGAATTTTCTGGCTGAAGCTTTGGATCCACCAGATGCCTCATCTTTGGACACGGCAAGAGACACTTTGTTGAAAACAGGGGCTATTACGAAGGATGGAAGCTTGTCTTCACTGGGGCGGCATGTGGCCACGATTCCTGCTGATGTGAGAACTGCAAAGTTGTTGATTTTGAGTGCTATCTTTGGAGTACTAGACAAGGGGTTGACTATTGCTGCATCCTTGTCCCTCAGAAGCCCGTTTATTTCGCCTCGAGAGAAACGCGACGAAGCTAAAGAAGCAATGAAATCATTTGATACAGGTAATGGAGATTTGTCTTGTATTATTGGTGCCTACGAAAAGTGGGCGGAGAAGCACAAAGACTTGCCTGGTGGCAAACTCAGAAGATGGTGTGATGAAAACTTTCTATCGCCGCAGGTACTTTTTGATATTAAAGCGGCTAGACGACAATTTAAAGATTCATTACAGGAGATTGGATTTCTCCCTTATGGTAGAACAGAGGTTCCACAACACTACAACAAGAATGGCAAATCTGCAAAGATTCTGCAAGCCGTTATTGCTGCGGCGCTGACTCCTAATTTGGCAGAAATTGTTTTGCCGGAAAAGCAATTCAAGTCTGTGAGTGGTGGAGCTGTTGAACAAGACCCTGATGCGAAAAGTATTCGATATTTCACAGAGGAAGAACGAATCTTTATTCATCCAAGTTCGGTTGTTTTTGGAGTGAATAAGTTTAACAGCGACCACAAGTACATTTCATTCGGATCCAAGATGGCTACTACGAAGCTGTTCGCGAGCCAGCTAACTCCAGTGGGCACATATGGCGCTTTATTCTTCTCGAATTCGATTACTGTCGACCCATTGGGTAGTGGTGTGGTAATGCGACAATGGTTGGGGTTGAAATGTTGGCCAAGGGTAGGTATCCTTGTCAAAGCTTTGCAAAAATTGTTCAATACCGTGCTGGATACAAAATTTGATAATCCATCTTTGGATCTTGAGAATAGTGATGTTCTTGAAACTGTGATAATGCTGATGCAGTCAGAAGGTAGAAATCTTTCATAAAACAAAAATTAACAACGATAAATACAAGTCATTAAATACATGTAGTATACAATTCTCCAGCCACCCACATGCATCCACCAAGAAGAAACCTCACTAATGTATCACCAGTGAGACTGCCAATAGCATAAACGTCTTGAGTAACCCTTAAATTCGGTTTACTTCCATTCATCTGGCCCCGCAGCGTGTGTTTGGAGATGTGGTCAATATCACGATGTTTGAATATATTAGGGGACAAAAAGTGCAATGAACCAGTACGACCTGTCCGAATGTTGATTTGGTTGACTTTTCGAGATACCAGCGACCCATCTTCTAATTGAATATCAATAGTACCATCCGGACTCACATCTACTACCTCGGCGTTAGGAAATCCTTCATAGTCGTTGCCAACTGCCCCGCCCTTTTTCATCATTTTATAGATCGACGCATATTCTGGGTATAATTCCCTCGGAAATCGTTTCAACGGACATGGATTTGCCGGATCTTTACTCCACCTGTAAACATGGACAACAGATGACCCAGGCGGGCATTTGTTGATCGCTTCAGCAGCCGATACTCCAGTTCCGATCACCAATGCCGAACATGGCCCATGCGTGTATGGATCTTCGGATGGCGGTGTAGATAATGGTGGTGTCACTGTGTAAGAGATATCAGACTGTGCCAATTGTGGGATATCCTTAAACGGCCTCTTCGGTTGAAACGTCGGTGATTCAAACACTCCAGTCGCTAATACAACCTTTTTCACCTTGATTGCTCGCTTTGTATATTCAGAATCCAAATAAGTAATGTCGAACCCAAAATTGGAATCCTTATCCACACAGGTAACTGTGGTTCCGCACCGAATGTTGTCGGTAATCCCCACAGCTGATGGATACCGACAAAGGTAATCTGTCACGTCTTGTCGACTTGGACGAAAGTACTCTCCTGGGATATGACCATAGCGTTGCTTGTAGAATTTGGAGAATGAATAAACCGGCAACGATAACATTTCAGCATAACTTAGCGTTTTTTCATTTGGGTCGTCTGTTTCGGGATGATGGGAAGACCATTGTCCACCAGGAACTTTACTTGAGCCGAGGATAACATGAGGTATTCTAGAACCACTACGCCATGCTATCCTCGTCTGTTTATACTTTATTGATGCAAAGTCTGTTTCGTCGGATGATACTAAAGTGTCGATTAACAAGTTAATTGGAAGCATCGTTGCTGAATAAAATGAGCGGTAGCATGATTCGACATATGATAAAATCTCGTCGTCGCTTACTGCGTCTAACAGGGACTTTTGAGAATTTATATCATACCTTGATAGCAAACAATGCAGATTTTGGTCAGGATGAGGGCCAAATGTTGTCGGATCATAGTATGGTATGTTGCCGTTTAATATGTATGACAGGAATAGTGCACTCGGGCCATTACCGATGATGCCCACTGTATAATTGTCCATTTGGTATATCCAATAAAAGTTGTCTTAATCCATTGGCCAAGACGCAAATATATTTGTCCAACAATCGATGAAGAGAAAGAAATAAAAAATATGGGATTAGAATATAAAATATTTTATAATTTCTATCCTTTCGATCAATGTTACAGATGCATGACAAATCAAAAAGACAAGAGAAAAAAAAAAAAAAAAGTTTGCGCGGCTTGCTTCAACGATTTTCCATAAACGGCAGTTGTTTCCATTGTACCGTATGTATGCAGCATGATAACCGGTCCGAAGATTTGAGACGAGTACTTGACATTCAGGTTATTGGTCTTACAAGTCAATTAAATTTGTTGCTGAATGGTGTTGTCCAAGCTCTTGTCATATTTAATAGACCGTTAAGACGAACGCGGCGGGATAACCGCAATTAGTGCCATACGATCTACCGCTAACAACGTGCTCTCACGGGAAGGAAAATATAATACAGTTAGATGACGTAATCCCTGGATAATCTCCTTACTTTCTTTAATTCTCGCGCGGACAAAAGCCCGTGGAGAAGTGAACTGCTTCGTCTGGTCCCAAAAAATCACGCCCATTAATTTCAGGAACAAACGTGTTTTCGTTGACTAGCTAAAACTAACAAATAAGAACAATGTCAGTTGAACAAACCCTAGCAGATGTTACTATTACGGTTGGAAATTCCTCGGTGAAGATTCTAAAATATGGTGCTACCGTTTTGTCATGGAAGGCTGAAGGGAAGGAACAATTGTTCTTGTCCGAAAAAGCCATTCTTGACGGTAGCAAAGCAGTACGTGGGGGTATCCCTTTGGTATTTCCAGTCTTTGGTAAAGCAACTGAGGGACCATGTGAACAATTGCCTCAGCACGGATTTGCTCGAAACCATGAATGGGAATTCCTCGGCCAAGTGTCTAGTGATCCATTGACGGTTCAATTTGGACTTGGACCAGAACAATTGTCTGAAGCTGCTACCAAGGCTTGGGGATATGATTTCACTTTGGTTTATACCGTATCATTGAGCAAAGATAAATTGGTGACAGCGCTATCAGTTGAAAATACTGATAGTAAACCATTCGATTTCAACGTTTTGTTCCATACTTACTTCCGTGTTGAGGATATTGGTGATGTTTCGGTTTCTGGGCTTGCTGGATGCCCAGTTGCTGATAAGGTTTCAAAAACTGAGTATTCTGCAGATTCTTCAGATGTCACAATTGCTGGCGAAGTGGATCGTGTTTATGCAAAGGTTTCTGATACTTTGACGATTAAATCCGGAAACAGGGACAGATTGCAAATTGAACGATCTAATTTGCCAGATGTTGTGGTCTGGAATCCATGGATTGAAAAAGCAAATGGACTTGGTGACTTTTATCCAAAGGAAGGATATAAGAATATGATTTGTGTTGAAACCGGATCTGTTGCCAGTTGGACTACCATCGAACCAGGTAATCGATGGGAAGCATCTCAAACATTGCAAGCAAAGCTTTGAAAGGAACAAAAATAACGACCTGTTAATATATAATACGATTATAACAAACCAATAATAAACAAAGCAAAAGGAAAAAAAACAACCCAGTATGCATAATACAGTCTACAACTTGGATCGAGTTCGCAAATTATTTCGAGTTGCGGCTTGGTTCACTTTTACCGCACCCGAATCACTTGGGTCACCATCTTCACCAAAAAATACCACTGTTACAGTCAAATCATCTCGATAATTTCGAGACAAAGGACTTGGAATTGACAACAGCATTGATACTTGTTCTCGGTCTCCTCCACCAAGCGCATTTCGAATCAGATGGGTAGCACAATTTTCATCTTCAACCACAAACGATGGTGCGGCTCCTCTTCGACGAATCGGTTGTTTCATTGCCTCTTTGTTATTAGACACATCTTCAACAGTATAACTAGCTTTCTTTCCTGATCCAAAAAGTTTTGAAAAGACTCCTTGCTTAGGTTCTGCTGGTACGTAATCCGGCTGCTTTTCTTCCATCCACTCTGCAACCAAACTAACAACTTCTTCATTAGAAAGCATTTCAAACACCCCATCCGAACCAATAACCATAAAATCGCCTCTGCTAGGATCAACCTTGGTGGTTGTAACTACTGGCTCTGCAGTAACATATGGTGGGGATTTTAACTCGCTCGGAGTTCTTCGTCCAAAGAACGCCGAAGCAATCTTATGTTGAATATCTCGAGTCCATTTATATCTAGCATCCCCAAATGATCTAGTAGGTTCCAATGAACCCAAAACTCTTCCGTGTCTAATAGCAGTAGCTTCTTCACCTGGATGTTCTGATCGCACACGATTGGCTTCATCAACATTTGAACCAGTTTGATCAGTTGACAAAGCAGTAGCAGTCCATTGTCCGCTATCATTTCTAGAACCTAACACAGCTCTAGAATCTCCAGCCACTGCAACTCTAAGGTCCTTTGAAAATGAATCATAGAACGCGACCAAGCCACAGGAGCCTGAAAGTGCCGGGGCGATTACTTCTGTAGCTCCAGACTTCGTTGGATTTTTGAGAAGCTTGTCAACACTCTTGTTGATAATGTCATCATCCAGTTTCAAAAACCCTTGTTGAAGTGCCTTATCGATAGATTCTGGAGACGGGATCAGCCGATACGATGAATTAGGGGATGACTTGACATAGCACTTGTCAATTTCGTTCAACACATAAGGAATCAAGGACTCCCTTAGCCGAGCACTGGTAGTCCATCCACTATGCCCATCGTATACACCCCAAAACATCCAATCTGACGTCGAACGGTCCTCGCTAGAAGTTATAACAGGAACTTGAACGGTCTTCTCACTTCGATCATCTTCGATTGGATTGTTACTTGCCAGCTGACAAACATCATATCTCACGACCCCCTTCCCTCGTCCCACCAAATAGCTTTCTTCGGTTTCTCTCAACCAAGACGACACTTGAGCAGGAGACAGATGGGTTATACTTTGCTTCATTGGACCCCTCGGAAAGAAATTTGCACTGCTACCACCGCCACCGACATTGCCGTTTCCTGTGTCATTTTCAATCTTTCTTCGATCCGACATGGCCATATAAGACCCCGTAAGGATCAAAAGCGCAGAGATTGCAGCACTTACTGGTCGATTTCTTCCAGAGAGAGTGGTGCTAACCATTGAACTTGTTGAAAAAGTCTTCGCCGGATGGTGTAAAAGTCGAATAGCTTTTGAAGTGCTTGGACGAAGCATAATGCTTAAAAATAATCCAAAAAGTCTGGTTAACTGCTTGTTTGGTTTTATTCAAAAAGAAACAGCCTAGGCGCGGTTTTTTTTTTTTTTTTTTTTTTTTTTTAAAAGTAGAAACTCAAAATTCTAGGAGAGAGAAAGGTGCGCGCGCTGGCAGCAGAGAAAACAGAATAAAGTCGACAACTTTTTTTTTTTTCATCGACACTTTTTTTTCACCTTTTTTTTCTGGACAAGTTTTCAGCACAATGCCACCAAAGAAGCAACCACCAAGCCAAAAGAATAAAGAAAAGAAGAGAAATCAATCGGCTTCTGACAAAACTTTCGGCCTGAAAAATAAAAACAAGTCTTCTAAGGTTCAAAAATATGTCCAGCAGGTAGAAGCCCAAGCTAAAGCTCCTGCGAGTGCAGAAGCCAGACGGAAAGAAGCAGAAACTCAACGAAAAGCTGCAGAGAGGAAGGCAGCCGACGATGCTCGTGAGGAAGCTCGAAAACTGTTTGCACAGACAGCCCAAGTTCAAAAGGTACCATTTGGTGTGGACCCAAAGACTGTTGTATGCGTCTTTTTCAAGCAAGGAGCATGTACCAAGGGAAAGAAGTGCAAGTTCAGTCACGACCTTGATATCGAACGAAAGGCTGTTAAGAAGGATCTGTATAGTGATGAGAGAAAAGAAGAAGATACAATGGATCAATGGGACGAAGAAAAGCTTCGAAAAGTGGTGGTTTCAAAACATGGTAACCCACAGACTACGACTGATATTGTGTGCAAATTCTTTATCGACGCAGTTGAAAATGGTAAATACGGTTGGTTTTGGACGTGTCCGAACGGTGGTGACAATTGTAAATATCGACACTCTCTTCCACCAGGGTTTGTACTGAAAACTAAAGAACAACGAAGAATGGAACGTGAGGCTGCAGCTAATGAACCAACGATTACACTGGAAGATTTTATCGAAACAGAACGATACAAGTTGCCAAAGCAGTTGACTCCTGTTACATGGGAATCATTCTCGAAATGGAAGAAGGAACGACAGGATAAGAAGGCTGCTGAACAAGAACTGGAGAGCAAGAAGAAGACTGCCGCAAAGGTTCTCAGTGGTAGAGAACTGTTTACATCTGGTAAGGTTCTGGATAATGACGACGTTGATGAAGCAGATGCATGGGATATGAATGATTTGTCCAGACGAGCAGACGAGATTGCAGAAGAAGAAGAAGAAGAAGAAGAAGAAGAAGAAGAAGAAGAAGATTGATTTAATTCGTAGTACCTCCCTATTTGTTTTTCTTTTAACGAACTGAATGATACACAAAAAAACTGTCATATATATATAACTATACAATACTTTTTTTTTTCTGTTTTTATTTTTCACCTTGTATATCCTTTTAGGAAAGGTTGGCACCAGCAGCACCGCCAGCTCCACCCATAGCTCCTGCCAAACTGCTTAGATCAAGACCACCAGCACCACCAGCTTCTCCAGCACCACCGCCCATGGCAGCCAATTGACTTAAATCCATATTTTCCATACCTGGCATACCTTGCATACCTTCCATGCCACCGCCCATGCCTCCCATGCCACCCATTGGAGCTTCTTCTTCTTCTTCTTCTTGTTCATCTTCATCGACCCACTTGTCAAAATCAGTCTTGATGTATGGGTATCTGGCCTTTTCTTTGGTCAATCGTGGCCAGAAATCAGCTTGTGGGTTCTTCTTTCTTAGAATCATGGAGAGACCTCTACCTGTGATGTGCTTTACCGAATTTTCAACATCAATTTCGTCATGGAAATTGATCTTGACAGCGTACTTTTCACCTTGAGATTCACCTGAAAAGTCAAGAGACTCATTGGTCAAGTCAACCTTTGGTTCGTTAATATCTGGTAGGATCATCGTCAAATAGATAATGTTCTTTTCTGGAACATTGGCATTAGATCGCTGCGCCCAGGTAACTGATAATATTGTTAGCAATAGACAAATTAAATGAATTGTCCGTACCTTCCGGGAAATTTGTGTGACTCATTATAACAAAAAGGTTGAATTAAAACGACAAAAGGTTGTTAAAAAAGTTGGTTTGTGTTTTTTTTTTAAAAAAAAAGGTGTCGTATGTAAAACAAGAAGAAAAGAGAAGAAGGTTAAGCGCTTTTTAGGGCGCGGAGAGCACAACAACTTTTAACGCCACAACAAGTCAATGTCCCAAGAAACATATGGAATCATCGAGAAGGGCCTGTCATGCTTGAGCGTGGAAGCACCAACCGCCAGCAACTTGGCGAATTTGCCTGAAGATATTCTAGATATCATTATCCAGTATCAAGCTGGTGAGAGTTTACAGCTGACTTGTAGGATATTATGGTCGGTGTTTGTAGAATGGCGCCGGAGGCAATTTGCCCGCAAGTTTGGCGCCCAGGGCTTGTCCATGGTACCAAGTGTAAGATCCCAATTGGAGTGTCGAATGGTTTTACAGAATGACCCGACTTGGTGTCTGTTGGACAAGTTTTTCATGCTTGATTGGTGCTTTTGGCAAAAACATCATATTGTGAATGCTAGGCCTGAAGAGGTTCTTGATACCGACGATCTGAACGATTTAACAACTGGAGCTTGGAGGGCATTAACAGGTCCGATGAATGGGATCCACGCATCAAATGTTCATTGGCTACATTTGAAGTACGATACAGTGCTTTTAAAAGGGTTTTATAAAGTGATTTTGAGTCTTCGGGTTGCCAACTTTGTTCGGCTGCTGCCGATTAGGTTCAAAGTATCTGGAAACGGGGTGGAACAATTTTGGACGGAATTCCCGCCGCATTCATTTAGGACGGCTAATGATGAAGACGATTTTCAGGATTATCTTGATTTTAAACCGGTAGAGTTGTGCTTAGGTGTGATGCAGGTTTTAGGTGATGGAGACGGAGATGGTAGTAGCCTTCACGACGTTTCGTTTGAAATTGAAGACACAGGGGTTGTGATGAATCGGGGAATTTTGTTCAGATATTTGCATTTTGAAAGCATTGATAGTGTTGAAAGACCAAGAGTACAACAGTGGCATTTGTTAAGGCATCCATTAAGACCCTCAACCGATATTAAACAAGCATATGAAGCATTTGCATCGATTAAGCGAGCCGCGGCTTTAGCGGCCAAGAGCGAGTAAAGCGGGGGGCCCATGGTATGTGCCTGTCTTTTTTTTTTTTTTTTTTTTTTTTTGGGGGGGGGG
>JAKTPN010000337.1:213196-274521 GCA_030557665.1 Blastobotrys apis
GCGGGGCGGAGACTTCTCGGTTTCACGTCTCATTCTCTTTTTTTTTTTTTTTCCTCCTACTCCTTGACGTCTGCCCATTTAATCTCACCATGATTCGTTCTTCAGCTTCGTTATTAGTGGTTACTCCGTCGAATAAGGTTTTGTTCATGCGCCGTCCAAGGCATGGAACTTATCCAACTAGTCATGTTTTCCCTGGTGGTGTAGTGGAAGCCGGCGACCCAGCGCTGACTTATACGGCACTTCGAGAAACATTTGAAGAAACGGGGTTGTTTATTGCACCTAGTATATCACCTATTGCACATCCAATTGGTAGATATTCCTCATACGAAGAAGCTTTGAGCTCGATAGGAGGAAAAACTGCGTCTTTGGATTGGTCTGATCCAGCAAAACTAGAAATGTTCCCATTATCAAAATGGGTCACGCCAGCATCAATGAAAAAGCGATATTCTACACAGTTTTATGTCTATAGAGTACCTCGAACGTTTAATCTAGAGGGTGTGAAATCTGAAGAAGCGGAGTTGCTGGAATGGTTGACTCCATCCGAGACGTTGTCAAAATTCATTGATGGAAAAATCACATTAATGCCACCTCAGTTTTATCTGATTAGTATGATCAACGACCACGGCCTTCAAGGAGCCATTGATCGGTTGTCCAACCGGTCTTTTGAACCCTCATTGTTATCGGTATCGAAGGATGGTCAGACGCAAGAGTTGGATTGGGGTAAAGGTGAAGTTGGAGTGGTTACACGTGATTCGACCGGAATTATTCGTAGTATTCGACATAAACTATAGCTGTATTGTGTCAATGGCATCATCAGTTTTCCGTTTCAAATCGTATGCGCTCATTGTACCATCCAAATATGCTAATATGAGACGGTACGCACCCTTTTTAATCCGACATGCCGTCATCCCCACAAGAATCTGTTCGGTTCTTAGATATGTTTGATCAGTCTCTGGAAATAGATACTCTTGTCTTAAACAATAAACACCTTGATACCTCACCAGCCGGAACACAGAAACCACTCCAACCTGTGATGCTACTGCCACCGCGGAAATTTCCCTCATAGGAGTAACCATGTTTATTCTGTCCATGGCAGAGCTTTCTCCGTTGCGGCGGGCCCATCCAAACACATTGACTCGAGCCGCATTGCAATAGAAATCCTCGACCCGGTTCAGCGTGACAGAAGTTCTCCCGGTGCAGATAAAAAACTGGTTCTTGAACGGAGGATTCATCAAACTCGCCTCGGTGGTGTGATTTTTCAAATATTCTTTCCTTTTGGCTTCGCGGCGTTGCACCATACTCGATGAATGCGGCGCCTGGGGAGACGATAGCATGGAATCACCAGGTCCTTTGAGGAATTTGGTGCTAATCTCATGATACGAAAACCGGCAACTTGGATAAGTCCCTTTGATTTGCAGCCGATCGTTTTCCGCTCGGTAGCTTTTGAAAAACGGCTCCTCTGAAACATACATGTTCCCAGTGGCTTCGTTTAGCGAATTCACTTTGATGAAATCTTCCTCCCGAAATGCACTGATAGTCCACCCCATGTCGTCCAAAGATTCTCGGTACCAGAATTTCCCGCCAGGGAATGGTGCCTCTGGGTATTCGGTCATATCCATTTCAAACGGCTCTACCGCTGTAATACCAGGCTCGTCTCTGTCACGTAGCTCTTGATCGTGATGATAGCCCCGCTGGCCGTAGTAAAACTCCCATAACACAACATCGTTAGTGATACAAACACAGGCCAAATGAAACGTCTCCTCGTGTTGGTATTCTTTCTCTACCTGAACAAACTCCACATCTGGGATATTATGAGGCATTGTTGGGCTTTCAATATGTTCAGCATTCCACATATCACCACCATGGAACAATGGTTTCAGGCGATAAATGTACACTTTTCGGGTATTATCACTTATTGCCACCAGACACTTTTCTTCATCTATACAAACCCCCCATGCCGACATTCCAGTCCGTAAGCTGCAAAAAGGTGGCACAACTGTGGTTACCTGTCTGGTCAACGTAGTGTTGATCACGTCAGCAATGTCGCTTACTTTCCACGCCAAAACCCTGCTATCATCCAACGCCCCAAACAACAGCTCTTCATTTTCCATTCTCCCCATCTTGAAAAAGTTGAAAGAATGTGGATTAGCAGGCCAGTTTGCGCCGTTGATATCCCCACGTGTAGTTACCCTTGGTGCCGTTTCAATCAACAACTTTGGCTTTCGGCAGGGCATTCCTGTAATTGGATCCCATTCAAACACGGCAATTCTTGATCTTAGAGCAAAGAAATACAGTTGGAATTCATCACTGAAAACTGCCAAATTGTTTCTAAATGCTTCAGTGGTATCATCAATTAATACTTCTTGGCTACCCACAAACAGCGGGAAATCTAGTGAGTTATGATATCTTAGCCCTAGCTGTTGTTCTTGGGAAATCCCATCTGACCCAGGGGCTTCCACATCTTCCATAATGTCATCATCTTGGTTTATCAAAAGGGATTCATCTTGTCCAACATCATCGTCAGAGTCTAGATCCATCAGTTTGTTGCAATGAAATCGGGGGGAGAGAATGACTCGAAGATTGTTGGTTGGGAATTTCTATCTTTGGGCGATAAATACGTGCGCAGCTGCGGCTGTGAATAGTATTAATTTTTCAAAGTGGACGGTGTTTATATCTATCCAGTCTATAATAAATATTTTTGAAAAAGGAACTCTAAATAAGCTGACCATCTTTTGCTCCAATTTGATGCAAATTTCGTTCTTGTTGTTCATGTTGTCGTTGTAATTGAGATTCCACTACCAATACACTCTCCTCCTCGATATCTACACCTTTTCTCCACATACGAAGACGGGTTAAATTCGGTAATCTTTCTCTTGCACGAGCAATTCGCATTTTCCAGTCTTCGATACGATAACTGTAATCTAATGCCGCTTCATCCGGTACGTCATTGGCGGTACCGGGAGCCGATTTGACGTATGAAGCGCCGGAATTTGGTGCGTAAGGCGACGACCGTACTGAACCTGTTGAAGATGTTGTTGGCCGCTTGGGCAAAGGTGGTGTAGCGATACATGATGGAGATGCTGTACTGACTGAACGGGATCTAGGTGGTATTGGTGGAGATGGATCATTCTCAGCCGTGCTAGGAACAGTGACATCTGTTGTGGATGCAGAGATTGCAGATGCTGGTCGTAACCCAACTGGCTTTCGAGGAATGACTGGTTTCTTTTTGGGCCGCGGTGGTAACTCTGGCTTTTCATTCAGGTCAATGAGGTCTCTCTCGGCTACTTTTGGGGACGGTGGCCGTGATGGGTCTTGTTGTTGCATCTGCGGCTCACCCGTGCGTGCTTTCCGTGGAGCTGGTGGAGCTGGAACAGCTTTTGGTGTATACCGAGACGATTCGGCCAAAGAGGCTGTCGATTTTTGTTTCCATAGCCCACTACCACGTTGTTTTCTTTCCATGTAATGATCGATTTCGTCAGGTCGTAAAATGTATTGTGCCGCACTAAGATCATTGTCAGGATCAGTCATTGGTAATGTCACATCACGGATATAAATGGCCAGAATCTGTTTCGGGAACGAAACCGCCAAATCAACATAAGCTTCCAAATCATGTTCTCCTGAATCACCAACCAGAATAAACTTTCGATGAGGGAAATCTCTTAAAATGGCATACAAATTATTCCGCTTCCGTTCTGGCCCTGGTTCAAAAAGCCCACTGAAAATACCCGCATATCGTTTCAAGTGAACTGACCCTGATGGGAACCCGCGGTCTTTGATATAATCCGAAACAATGCTAAACAATGCCCACGGCGCATTGGATACGTAATGGAACTTGCAATTGTACTCTGCAAGTTTCTTGTACCATTCCACCACCCCGTCGATAGAAACCGAGTTGAAGTCACGCACAAACACATTTCTGACAACATCACGTCGATCTCCATTAATTCCAGTTCGCCGAATCGTATCATCAATGTCAGTAATAACACTGATTCCTTCATCTCCAATCACAATGGAATCTTCGGTTGCCACCGCAGCTCTACTCGCCTCAACATGAACAATTGACGGTTCATAAGGTATGATACATCTTGCAGAAAATCTACCACTGGAATTAGTAACAGCTTCGAAAGTTTCGAATTGTGATCCTGGGTTTGACTTTGCTGGACCAATTTGAATCAAAAGCCGTCGGTTCGGAGCAGGCTTGTAGAAGAATGGGGCCATTCGCTGTGAAAATGTAGTTTCTCTTGCTGATAGAGATGATGCAGATGACACAGATGAAATTGTTGACGAGTGTTTTACCGGCCGTGGTGGTTGAGACTGTTTGTCAAACCCCATACTTTTCATATCCATTTGTAAATCAGAAACACTGTCATCATCTTGATCCAAATCTTCATACAGCATAGATGGCGGGCGTTCATCAGTAATGTCATTACTCAACCCAGCATACTGCTTAGCCGCATTATACATTATACGAGCTCTTCGGTTCATTTCACTTTTAATATACAGCCACCCTCTCACTTCCACATAATACTGGCCATCTACCTTGAAAGAATAAGAAGGATACAATATCAACTGTTCATTTTCAAATGGTTCATTCAACGGTTCATCAGATCTTTCAAACCCATCGTCCTCATCTTGATCGCCACCTCCCAAATATTCATCTCGTTTTGTCTTGATAAATCCCCAAACTCTCTGTCGTCTAGACCCCAGACCTCCTGGAAGCTTGCTCAGTAATGAAGCAGCGGTATTTTGACTCATAGCTTCTCTTTAGCTATCTTTTCACAAGATAATCATTAACCCCTCTTACAGTATGAGCTTTTGGTCTTTAGCGCTTGTTGAGATTGATGAGGGATAAATGTCTCAGTTACATTGGGAACGAAAAACAAGGGCGACGCGATTGAACTTTTTTTTTTTTTTTTTTTTTTTTTTTTTCGTGGATCACATTTATAATACATACATACATTTGAAAAATTAATAATAAAAAATAATAATAAAATAAAAAAAAGTATCATTTATCGTTGTTTGACTTCGGTTGCCCACCCTGGGATATCATCACCTCTTGCTTTGGGCTGTCTATCAACATGTAAATCTTCCAATCCGACCGCGTCCTTTATCCAAACATGGCCACTCATTCCGCCAGCATCAGCTCTTGATTTCGGGTTCAAGTCGAGCATTGGTAACAAGAAATCAGCTATTGTATCCGAATCGTGTTCAGAATAATGATACTTGCTTTGTAGTACCGACTTTAAGCCCCATGGCTTGAGGTTCTGGATAGCCCGCAATTCACCCCGACGATTGAAAAATTCACTAGTCCATTTACCAGTTAGCATCACTTGAGGTGGGATTCGGCCAAGTAGTTCAATGACTTGAGCAATATGATCATCATCTTTGGTATATTTTGTACCAGATTGGGGATCAAATAGATAATCTCCAGTTAGTAGTTCAAACACCATACAAGCCGCACTCCATGCGTCAGCACTAGCTCCCCAATAAGACCCTAACAGAACTTCAGGCGCCCTATATTGTCTTGTTTGAATATCATTAGTGAAATGATGATTAACCCAGCATGCATTGCCCAAGTCAGCAATTTTGACGGAAATAAAATTCTCATCCAAGGCCGTAGTTAGCCGCTTTGCGGATGGAGACCGTGATGCCGACTTCGGCGAATCATCATTTATGTCCACCGCCTTCATTTCTTCAATTGGTTCAGACGTAAGTTCGCGGTCAAAGTACCCAGTAGGAGAAGAAAAAGCTTTTAATGGACTTGGCAATGGTTGTGACCCAGTGATAACACTTTGTCTTCTGGACAACCGGCCAGTACGGCTCTTGATACTAGCTTCACTTGACCTTCGTTTTCTGGCTTCTTGCTCTTGAACTTCACGAACCACTTGCTCCACATCTCCAATTTCAATCAAAACATTTTCAGGTTTCAAATCTGTATGAATAATGCCACATTCTCTATGCAAATAGTCTAATCCAAGTAGTACTTGCTTTGTAATCTGTTTAACCAAAGTCGCAGGTATACCCTTGTGATTAAATCGTTTGATCAAACCTAGTAGGTTTTCACCAAGGACTTCAAATACCATACAAACATGAGTACCATTTGGTCCAACGTGCTTGAAGCTATCCAATAATCCTACAACACAAGATCTCCCAGGATGTTCAGGCTTGGCATTAACAATCCGTCGTAATAGACTGATTTCATCTAATGCGGTTTCTGTATAATGCGAGGCCGACCGAACGACTTTTAACGCTACGTGTTTATCACCGTTTTCATGATCCATAGCTAGCCATACTGTAGAGAAATGACCCCATCCAAGTTTCCTAACAATGACATAACGGCCATTCTTGTACTTTTCTCCAACTCTTACAGGATGATAACCTCCCTTGCAATAATCTTCCAAATCTTCTTCATCATTCGGCTCTGATTCATAGTCATAAGCTGGAGGGTCATCATTGTTATCGTACTTTGGCAAGTTTTGAGTCTTTATAGAGATCAAATGGTGATTATCCTGCTTTGATTGATGCTGGTGAGAATTATTAGTGTGATGCTTGTGCTTTTTCCTGCAAACCTCAATGTTAGTTTTGTCCTTTGTATCTTTATATTTTTGGATTGCATACTCCTCATTGCTATGATGTTTTGAACCCTTTGGTCCTTCATCCGCAGCAGCTCTGAGCTTCTGCATAGCCAGTTGTTTGGCTATTTCCGCCATCGTTCGTTGTTTGTTTTAGCAGACGTATTATAATCCTTTTTTTTAAAAAAAAAAGCTTTACTGTCTTGTCCAACGGCTTTGGAATAAATTGAATTAGTTGGTAAAACCTTGTTTTTGTGGTTTACCTTTTCCTTTTGAGGGTTTCCAAGAAAGAAAGGAAGAGAAAAAAAAAAAAAAGAGAAAGTGTAGTGGGTGAGTTGAACGTGTTATAAACCACACAGTAAGTGGTGGTGGTCTATGATGTAACCCTCCGCGTTCCGTTTATATCCTTAAAAATCTGGTACAGCAACCGTGGCTGGCCCTGAAAAACCCGTACTATCTTTGAGCGTCGAAAGTGAGGTGATTTTAAAAACGGAGATAAGTAGAACCCCGTGCTTTTACTTCATTAATAGTCCAATAAATTGGATATCCCTCTATATCAAATCCCGTTAGAAAAGCAGCAGCAGTAATTAACGTGAAATGTGTGCCTGGTAATAGCGTAAAGCGTAGATACCGATTGGGGGAAGGGAAAAGGAAGGCAAGAAGGAAGTTTAATGAAATTGAAGGTTTTCAGTTGGTCAAGGCCTTAAGCTTCTAGAGCCTTTTATTTATTTATTTATTTATTTATTTCTTTCTTTCTCTCAGTCTCAGTCTCAAGCTCAAGGAAACTACGCAATTATGCGGCCTCCCGGGCAAACAGGCGGCGGTGTGTGGATTGGATGGTGAACCAGCGGCGGTTGTGAGATTTTGGCGCGCTTGGTAATAATTATTGAGCGGTTTTCTTCGTTCGGTAGCTAGGCGCTGCTGCTGCTGCTGCTGCTACTGGCTGACTGGCTACTGGCCGCACGTCAGTGAGATCTTGATGGTCTGAACTTTACACTGACCAGTGCGTATATCGTGGTCTGGGTCTAGTTCCCAAATAGCTTCCACCACAACCACACAAGACCATCGAGATCATCTCAGCCCAAACACACAAATGTCATTACAAACGCTGGCAGAAGAATTCATCGCTGCTTTCGAGAAATCGGAATATGAAAAAGCAGCACAGTATATTCCAAAGGTCAAACTCGCATTGGCCAAGGCTAATTTGATTGTGCCAAGTTTGGATGCTCAAGAAAAGGATCTGATTGCCGCTCGTCAGATTATGGAAGTTGCCGTGTTGGTGGCGATTCATACACGAAACGAACAAGAAATGACACGATTATTCGCTCAAGTGCGACCATTTTATGCAAAGCAATTGAACCTGCCTCAGTCTAGTAATGAGACTCGGTTGGTTGCGTTGTATTTGTTATTGTTGGTATCAAAGAATGAAGTGGCGGAATTCCACACTGAATTGGAAAACCTGGTAAATCCAGAGGAAGATCAATATTTGTCATATCCAGTTCGGCTAGAAAGATGGCTAATGGAGGGGTCTTATGATAAGGTCTGGAAAGTGATTACTCAAGAGTCGGAATTCCCATCTCCAGAGTTTGCCGTGTTGGCGGAATCACTGGTGTATACAGTCCGAAGTGAAATTGCATTGTGTGCTGAACGAGCTTACCAGTCATTGCCATTGTTCAATGCTCGTCATTTGCTATTTTTGGACTCGGATCAGGAAATTTCTGAATTTGTTAACGAACAACAAGGATGGGAGATTAAGAATGGACGGATTTACTTCCCCAAGGCTGATGATGCTGGCGAAACTACTGTTCCTGGGGAACGATTGATTAGCAACACATTAGATTATGCTCGAAAGATTGAGACTATTGTATAGATCTTGCTATAAATTGTAATTGTTTTTTCTTTTGTTTTTGTGGTTGTGTTATTATTATTACTCTGCGTTACGAATCGCTGTGTGGCATGCTTCTGTAAGGTCGTCTTTTGCGATTGCATTCATGATGTTTGCAGCTATAAACCCAAGATTTTTAATTACCGGGTTAAAAATCGGTTGATTTGCCTGTTTGAGTTTGTCTGATGACTCCAGTAGAGATTCCAACGGGAATTGGTCTAGCGCTTGAGGAGATTTAGCAGATACCAATCCAATGGATTTTGTGGCTTTGATAAGTAGTGTACCATTCCATTTATCCACTGACTGTTGTATCATATCGTTAATTGTGGCTAGCATTTCCAGTGGTACCTGCAATTTGTCCTGTTGGTCAGTTTCAACCAACACTTCAACTGCCTGAGCCATGGCCAGGAATATAGCTGACCGGACACTTTCGTCGTCTTCGCACTTGAATCGCTCGTCCAGTAGCCTGATAGTGTCATTGGAGATGAAGTTCTTTGCTAGCTGCACTGCAAGTAACCTGATCTGTGGAAATATTGACACAGACAGCATCTTTTCGATAACCTGTTCTGGGTTCTTGACCTGCTTCTTGATACCGTCATCCAGCGACAGATTCTTGATTAGGTGCGCAGCTTGCATTTCAAACGGGTTATTGGTCTGTTGAAGCATGTTCATCACAATTGGTACCAGATCTGGAATAATCTCCATCAGCTGTTGCACCTTGGTTCGTGTGGTAGCCATGTTGCCTAATATGCTCGCGCCGCACGCAATGACAATGGACCGTTGATCATAGACCATGCTCACAATCTGTTGAAATATTTTACTCTGCGGGTCAATTTCCACAGGAAATGTCGGCAATGACGAGATATTACCTAATGCGCTGTATGAATGCTGTCGAATATATTCGTCGTCAAACGTTTTCAAGGCAATGTCGACTAATGAGCCAAACTGTCTCTCGCTGGTAAACTCGTGTTCAAACGTCTGGCTTGACTCGATCAATCTCATGAGCAACCCAACAGACTCCAAATCTTCAGAGTCCGGGTCCTCTTCTAGAACTCTTGTGCCTACTTCCAACAGAATGTCTAAAGTTGATGGAGAAACTTTTTCTGGCGCTTTCAGGTATAATTCTAGCAGTCCTATGGCGACATGGAGCATAAATTGCGGGTTTGACGAATGACGAGCAATAGCTGTCGATACCCCATTCGGCAGGTTGTCATGGCCCAGAAGCAATTCGATGCCTGGTTCAAAATCATTACTAAAATTGAAAAGAAGAGATAGGATGAAATTGGCGCAACTGCAGTCGCAGTCGGATCTCGACAGTACGGTTTCCAACTTGTTGATAAACTCCTTGTTCTCCATCAGGTAATACCGGTTCTGTTCGCAGTCTGCCAAAGAGTTGGCAATTACCCTTAGAACCAATAGCTGAATCTCACTGTTATCAGAAGCTGAGAACATCAGACATAGGCGATTGAAGACATTCTGCTCGATCAATGGGCGGTTTTCCGGGGCACGTACTAATACCACCGCCCTATTCAAAACTGAGAAAAGTGTCTCTTCATTATCATTGTCGATAATAGCTCCACATGCTACCTCCAATGTAGCGTCTTGGTAATTCATTGATTTTGAGTCTGAGTCAAGGACGTTGGGATTACATGGCCGATGAGGTTATGGAATAGAGAGCAATCAACAACCAACTAGGTGAGATGGCAAGATTAAATATACAAATACAATCGCTATATATATTAATTGGATTTTCGACCATTGAATGTACAAAATTCGTTTTATCTATGTTTACCGAAACAACTTTAAACCTAGGATCGACTGAAAGAAAAAAAAAATCTACGCGAGCTCGCTCATTCGCACAACACTCAATTCAAAACCCGACACGTAATTTTTGCGCCCACTCTCACCCCTTTCACGAAAACATCAAAAATCATAATGACTCGAGCAACTGAAGCCGCGATCGCTTTCGTGATTACAGCCGCAACTTATATCGGTCTTTACCTTGGGTTCATTCCATCTTGTAATGTGATTCAAAACGAAATTGTGCCAGTTTTGCCATTCTGGGCTTTAGTCGCGTTTGGATCATACTCTCTTGGAAGTCTTGGTTGGGGCATTTTGACTTTTAAGAATAAGGAAGAAAAATACCAAGAATTGCTTCAGGTATGTTGATTCGAAATAAATTATACAAGAAACAAAAATTTGGCTAACAAAAAATAAACTAGGAAATTGATCAAGCAAAGACGGAATTGCGTGCAAAGGGTGTCGACATTGACGACTAAATGCGCGTCACCTAAAACACTTGCGCATCTCAACCTCCTCCCTCATTTAATCTATTTAGTTAATGTCTATGATATCTATTCTATTATGCAGATGCAGATGCTATTGGTACTGGTTTCGCTTCACTCCGTAGTCGTCTTTCTTGCTTTCGACGTCTGAGCTTCTTTTCAGTCTCGACAAATACTCGTATGCTAATCGGCAGGTCTTCCCATGCATCCTCTTCCATCATTTCAGCATTGCTGGAATCTCTACGTGGTTCCTCACCAAAATCTGCTGGCCATTTCAAATCCGGTCGATCTAGCAATGCTTTCTTTGCCTCGGTCCGTTTGGCTCTCCAGTCTTCTAATTCATCCTTGTACATTTCCCAAACGCAGTTTACACATCCGCTCATGCAACAATTTGTAGGTTCTTCTGGTTTTGCTGGTACTTTTATACCAGCTATAGTCCTTGCTTTTAACTCTTGTAGTCTTCTTTGAGCTTCTCTAGTCCCCACCGACCCAAAAACCTTACTCATCCTGTCATACGCCGTATCATTACTAAATGCATGTGTGGGGTCAAATGTTTGCTTTGGCTGTCTTTTTGCCACTATTTCAGTTGGGGTTAGAAAGCAGGATCATAGACTTAAAAACTTACAATCATAAAAATGATACGGATTCTTGCATAACTTGATGGAAATATGCAGTTGACGGCGAATCATGAAAAGCGTTTTGTGAAGTTGCGAAGAATTTCTACACCCAATCGGAACAAATCACACCCGATCAAAATCGCTTTGCGCCGCGGCGGCTCTCAAATTATTCTTTTTTCAGCCGCTCGATTTTTGGGCAATCAGTAGAGCTTTATTGTTGTGTTTTGGAGAAATTTCGGAATTTGAGTGTTACTGGAATGTCTGAACAGAGAGTATCACTGCCAACGTCTTTTTACAGTCTTTTCAGCCCTTTGCTCTAATAAGTCGGTGAGGAATAAGTAGTAATGCAACTAGTCGGTGGAGACGCATTGTTTGTAATACTTGCCATCCATTCACAAACAATATTGTTTGTACTTTTCAAAAAAACAAAAAAAAAAAAAAACAGTAATTTGGTATTTGGCTCCAATGACCGGTTTTTGTTCTCGTCCACAAAATCCGTTTAAAATAAGAGCCGGTTAGTCGGCCGCTAAGCTGCTGAAGGTTTTATTATATATGCACTCCAACTTTTCTATTTGAAGCCCCCGTTGCAAGTTGCCCATAACTAGTCCCGGTCCAAGCGTTCAGTTCAGTTCAGTTCAGTTCAGTTCAAACTTTGACGCATTCCGGCATATGCTCAGTCAAGCATCATCCGACCGCATTGTAACTTAGACTAGACAAGTATACAGCTAGATTTTTTTTTTTTTTTTTTCACCAGAATGGGTTTTGACAATATATCACAGATGAAACAAGAACAGGCTAAATTCCTGCGTCTTTGCCTTTTGAGCCTACTGTGAATTAACCGCTGCTTTATTCCAATACCCCATTTAGCGCTATTACTCTGACTGCATCAATGGAAAGTACTGCCGGGAAGCATAACAGTCACTCTTAAACTTTAATGTGCTAGATTTATGTAGTTTAGCTAGTCAGTAGAATGTGATAGATTCAGCGCTACGGGATACGCACAGGTAAAGCGATGCATCTGGTGCACATGTGGAATCGCATGTTACAGCATATGGCGGCTATCAGCGTTTTGGTCAGCCGAGAAGACGCATTCCAGTTATAACATTACTGTAACTGTTAAATGCCTATAACTCATCCATGTCCCTACCTGTTTTGGCTTGGATGATGGTACAAATGTGCGAACCATAAATACGCAAGGTGCCCTATAGAATACAACCGAATATGAAAACTTTTTCACAAATTTGCATTGCTATACTAACAAAAGTTTGAGCAAATTTTACATATTCTTTATAGTTCCATATGCAAGGTTTGCTTCCTTTTTGATTCAATGTACGTACACGCATGGTTCACGGCATAATCAATATTTCAGGCCGGCTTCCTTTCTAATCACAGATGCTGCATATGCTAACGCTTTTGTAAAATCCAACGCAATAAGTAAAAAATAGTGTCTGAGAATAAGCGTGGGATACCCACCAATACTCATCTAATATCCACCGTTACATATAACGGCTGCCGTAAATGGAAATTTAATGGACAAGAAAGCCCAAAGAAAATAATAAAAATTTTCTACCGAGGCTCAGCAAGAAAGAAAAAAAAAAAAACGACACACTGGGACACCCGGCAGCATTGCTAATCATCTTATCCCGTTCTTCTACTCTTTAAAAAAAAATCGGTCGCCACTCGGTTATCGGTTATACCCAATTCTCGATACCGCCTCGAAAAGCTTTGGCCAGATGGTCGCCGCACGGATCTCTTCAGAACATCAGCCTCATGAAAAATAATTTTTTCACCTCACCCTAGAATTTATTCCACGAGGTTCTACATGACTTTTGTTCGGTAAACTAAAGTAGTAAATTATCCTACAGAAATTATTATATTGCTAAATAAGCTTGCCAATGTCGGCTAGTCGGAACGGAACTAAATTTTATTTTTTGTGTTTTTTTTGTTTTTGCTTTTACTTTTACTTTTAGTCTTCTATAAGAAGATTTTTAACAATCGGATAGAATTCAATGCTTAATTCTAAATCAGAGGGGAATATCCGATAATGAGCCACGATGGAAGTAGAGCTTTAAGCAATATAATAGATGATAAACTTATTTTAGACATTGGTTTAAAAATTTCCAACGGTCATATCCTTAACCCATAGACTTTTCAAAAGTAAATGGGTTCCAAGCTCCGAGATTTGATACATTGAGTGAGATCTTGGCAGCGCTCCGGCCAGGCGGGCACGCGGGCCCGTAAGACATTAAAGGTGGCGATTCACGTGGATTTAAGCATATTTACCGTTTAGGGAGTCCATTTCAGTTGAGGCGGGTTACGCATCCGGGTAACCTACATCCCAACAACATCGCCAGGCTGTTCTTTATGCAAGCGTTTAAAGAGTCTATTCAAGAACAATCAACCAAATCATCAACGATTGCTGTGGTCTAGACTGTCTTTAGATGTTTCGTTTTTCATCGGAATTCCATCCGCGAACCATCGAACGGTAAAAAAACAAGTTAGGTGGCGGTGCATGTATCTTCCCGGTCGGGTTGTCCACATGCATTTGACCGAAGTGTCGAATCACGGACCATGCCATGGACATGGATTTTTTAGGGTTTCATTTCAATTGCCTATCGACAACACGATCGTCAATATATTGATTCTATTTTTATGAACTATTGCATTATTCTTTGTTGAATATATCGTTGGATCTTCACGATTATCAAAGTGGCGGGCCGGTGCGATACCCAATATATGACCCTAAATCCCCGGTCAAGACCGGATCTTGATGGACTGTCATAAACCTGGTCCCGGTTTTACAGTGCAGGGTCAACGTCTTACCATGCATTATCCAACCCTACGCTAGATGCACTGCCAGCTTTGAGATCTCAGATGGTTAACCCAAACATGGATAAAGGATAAACCGAACAGGACAATTTCTCGTTTGGACTGATTCACCACCGTATTAGTCGATGAAAAATTGTCCGAAACACTTCCTGTTCAAGACCCGAAAAGTTTGCTGAGACAATTTTTCAACGCTTTTTTCCCCTACAGGGAAAGCAAGCAATTCCTCCGCTGACCAATCAGAGCGTGCAAAATCTATAGAAAAAACCAACTTAATTGGGAAATTTCAGAGCCGAACGTACGGTGGTGGGCCACCTTCGACGATCACCGACCCCTGATGGGTACCAGCCACTTTCGAACCCATTTGGACATGAACCAAGAATAGCATTTCCACGAACTGGGTCGGACAACCACGTTGAACAAAGAATTTAACATCCGATGGCCAGTTCGTTAACTACCAACTAGGTGGTTTCGATTTTGATGTACATTGTGCTTGTGAGGTGAAGGAAGTACCTGGTCATTGGAAAAGACTAAGGGTATGGAACCATACAACCAGCCTAGTAGCTATTAGAAATAAATTAAAATCTATATTTAAAAAAACGGGTGAAAAAACTCAATTGAATCTACTCTATTCAGAGTGGAAAAATACAACCCATATTATTCTGTCTACTGGTTTATTGGGACGGACCAGACAAGACAAGACTCCACAAGTACCGAACTCAATTAAATCGTAAGGATATATTATGGTACCTGAGGCTATATATGTAGGGTTAAAGTTGAAGAGAAGAAAGAGATTTGATTTATTCAGGTATGATAATATATTTACTTTAACCTTAAGTTTGATTTGAGCTTGATCAATTTAGGAGTATAATTCCAACTCAATGTTGTATTGGAAGAAGGGGCTCGAAAAGCTGTAAAAACAGCCTTCAATAACTGCCACTTGAAGGAGTATATATTGAAAAAAAAGCTCAAAAGGTTTAACCAATTGTGCTTCAAAACAAAGACACCCCTTGGCAAAATGGCCGGTATCGTTCTTACGTCCAGTCCTCATACCATGGCATATCGCAGTAGAAATTACACCTTTCTACTCAATCTAAACTTTTGACTAGTCATCTTAACATCGTGATTTCCACAAGATTAATCTACAGATTGAAACTTCAAAAAAGAAATCGAAATGTTAACCTAATTTGGATGGTCCATAGTTCTCATCCCATTCTGACTTTTATTTTTTATTTTTGCTAGACAAAACCTCACCAGAAACCGATAATTTACTTTTGTCGCTAAGAAATCCGTTTTAGGCGAAGGTTTTAGTTATCCCATGCATCTAACTCAATCATAAGTGCATATGCTGTGGCAGAAAAGCGAGCGATCTTCGCTCGGCCCGCGCGCATCTGAATTCCTTTTAACTCGATTATTATATAAACAATCCTCTCTCCTGGTAGTTTTGCCCCTTTTTTTTTTCTCTTCTTTTTCTTCATCGAATTATTCTTTCTTTCAGCTTAACTTTTACGCGATATATCTTTTTCTTTCGACAACTGATCATTTTTGATTGTTTCGACCTTTCACTCCTTCAACAAACGGATTTACTCGACAAGTTATTTGATTCCCGACTACTACGATAGTCTGTCACTCTTTACTTTTTCGATTTTTATATACAAACACGGTCGGTTACACAACACCTAGATCGATTTATACCAACTTTTGACAAGTTTCGACATTTATCAAGGTATGTGTTTATTCTCCTAGCGTTTGCAAAAGACTTTTTGTGTTTCTTCCGATTGGATTTGCAGTTTTTGGTAAATGTAAGCGCCTGTCTCTTTTTTTTTTGTCGCGACAGTAACAAAAAAAAAAAAAACCAGATTTGCCGTATCCGGCAGTGCATCGGGAGGAAAAAAGTGGTGAAAGCCGCCCTTTTTTTCTCTCCGCCCAAAAACTAATCTCCCAATCTCTGGAATGAGGAAAGAAAAAAAGCGAGCAACACGCGTCTCGGGTAGTCAAAAAGATCCGATGATCTGAGACAAGAGACAAACATCCAAACAATTATCAAAGATGCTAACAATAATGACAGAAAAACAATGAAATATACTACTTTGTACTCTATTGCTTTGGCTTCCCTAGCTGGTTCTGCGGTTGCCTCTCCAATTGAACAAAATGCGGTTAACCACCATGAACATAAGCGAGCTTACGCTACTGAATTTGTTCACGTTACTGTGACTGTTGCTGACGGTGGTCAAGCTGCTGCCTCCAGTGCTCCAGCTGTTGCTCCACAAGGTAACGCTCAAGCAAATGCTCAACTTCCAGCTGGATCTGATTCTTCAGTAGCTGCTTCTTCTGCTGCGCCATCTTCTGAGGCTGCTTCTTCCGCTGCAGCCTCTGCCTCTCAAACCACTATGGCTGCTTCCTCTTCTGCTCCATCTTCCTCTGCTTCTGCTTCTAGCTCTGGTAGCTCTTCTGGTGGTTCTTCCGGTTCCTCTGGTATCAGCGGTGACTTGAAGAACTTTGTCAAGCCAAACAAGAAGTTTGAAGACGGTAAGATTGACTGTTCTACATTCCCATCCGGTAACGGTGTCATTTCTCTTGATCATCTTGGTTTCGGTGGCTGGTCTGGTATCGAAAATATGGATGATGGTTCCACCGGTGGCAAGTGTAAAGAAGGTGCTTACTGTTCTTATGCTTGTCAATCTGGTATGTCCAAGACTCAATGGCCATCTTCTCAACCAGATTCTGGTGTTTCTGTTGGTGGTTTGGTTTGCAAGAACGGCAAGCTTGAACGAACCAACAAGGATTCTGACTACTTGTGTGAATGGGGTGTTGACTCTGCTCGAGTTGTCTCCAAGCTAAGCAAGGATGTCTCTATCTGCCGAACTGATTACCCAGGTACTGAAAACATGGTTATTCCAACTGTTGTTAAGGGTGGTGACTCCAATGTTTTGGCTGTTATTGACCAAGCCAACTATTACAAATGGCAAGGTAAGCCAACTTCTGCTCAATACTACGTTAACAATGCCGGTGTTTCATATGAAGACGGTTGTGTTTGGGGTAGTGATGGTTCCGACAAGGGTAACTGGGCTCCATTGAACTTTGGTGCTGGTTCTGCTGGTGGTATTTCTTACTTGTCTTTGATCCCAAATCCAAACAACAAGAAGGCTGCCAACTTCAACGTTAAGATTGAAGCTGACGACGGTGGATCTATTATTGGTGACTGCAAGTACGAAGATGGTAAATACTCTGGTGGTGGTTCTGACGGTTGTACCGTTTCTGTCACTAAGGGTACTGCAAGCTTTATCTTGTATTAGAATTTGATAAAGAAATGTATTTTTTACCACACCCCCTTTTTTTTCTCTCTTATATATATACACTTTTTGTTTATGCTTTTGATTTTTGATGAATGTTTTATATAGAAAAAAACAATTCTATGAAAACTTATGGACTTTTAATTTGAACTCTTTGGAATATTTGTAGTTGTCTTGTGGTTTGCAGGTTATGTGATTTGATTTCCGAGCCACACCAAAACTAGGGTGCGTTTTTTAGATATACAGAACGTTTGTTGGAAAGGCCAGCTAAACATTTCGCTTGGTTTAAAATTCAAATATATGTATTGTAGGAAATTTGTCTCTCGTCTGTGTTTTTTTTTTCGTTTTTTTTTTTGGTCTATTCTCTCTCTCTCTCTGTGGACTGCCTTGGACCAAAACATACGAACGTTAAATCCGATTGAAATGCCTGCCTATACACGTGCGAGATGTTTTGAAAATGAACTGCAGGGGGTTTAACCGCGATTTTACAATGCAATACCAGATCTATCTACAGGGGAGAATATTGCCTAGGCGAGTTGAGATTGTTAAATATTTGAAGCGTATAGTTGTTGTTTGTTGTGGCTGAGCTGCTTTGGAATGCGTGAATCTATCACCTCATCGGATCTTTGCCAGATTTCAGTGATCTAGATATACGATTGGAGATTGTTACAGTGCCATAAGCGGTGCCAGATCTTAATGTTTAAAAGCTATGTTTTCTCTTGGAGCGATCCTCATGGCGATAGACGCCGGGGGAACAATCCGAACGCCCCTTTTCCAGCTGTCAATAAAAACGCCCACCCGCAAACCTTATAGCTGAGAAGACATGTTAAGAGTCATGGGTATTGGGGGGTGTTTATAAGTCTCATATGCTACAAGTTCGGCGCTTCATGGTGTTCGAACCCGGATTTGTGGAACTCGTTCAAAATGTGAGTTTAGAAACGCATTCTTCTTTAAGGTTTACAGCTGGTCGCTTAGCTGACAAAGCGTCCAAGTCTTGAATTTTTTTATGACTCTGGAGCAATGTTATTGGTTTTCTATGCTTTATATTTTGCCACTTTTGTTGGTAATTTTAAATATCGTAGTTGGAGGGTAGGTAGTCGCATCCACCCTCGATAACCGCCAGTTCGGAACTGTCGCGAATTCGGTGCTATGGCTCATTCACCTAAACAGTACAATCCCAATTCTGTGGAGAATATCCCCCCGTATCAGCTGCATGAACGAAGGAGAAGGAATATTCCATTGTATAAAAAGAATGTCTGCCGAACATTCTACACTAGAGAGTAGACGCAGAGAATGATCTGGAGCGTGTATCATGACTCCCGACAAAGTGTCAAACCCTGTTTTGCTAGTGGTTCTTGAAACAATTCCTCAAAATTATTCTGTATTGGTAGAACTATAACCTAGGATTAACTACTCCGTTCTATGCATGTACGAACAATAATTCACGTGCCTCCCTGTACTCCTTGACAGGTACATCTCCAATATACGCTCTGTCGCCAAACCCACCAATATAATGCAACCCCGTGGGCACGAACTGCATCCAGAACGAATCATGTACTGGCCCCTTGCCTGGAATCCACCATTTAGCATCTGCATGTCGAGCTAAAAAGCATTTTTCGAGTGACCCATCTTTGTCTTCAACCTTGTTAATTTCACCAGTTATCGCGATTCTTGGACTACCCGCTGGGGAATCCGCAATACCACCAGGGTATTCCCGGCTCACTTCTTCATTTGGCCCATGGTCTCCTACTCGAATTGCAATACTAGCGTTAGATCCTTGGTTGATGTTTTTGAACGCTGTAGAAATTCCCATCCCAATCATAGTGAGAGATCCATCGTCATGGCAGTCACCGTAGTATTCCATTTGTCCAGTTGGATGGCCAGCCAACTCACCTTCTTGGTAGACGGTCATTAAAGTAGCTAAGCTTTCACGACGCACCAATGTTCTTGAATTGACTGCAGCTTGGTGTCGGTCTGAATAAGCTACGCTTGCGAATACTAGTGGTAGGAATGCAAATAACTTCATGGCTGCGGTTAAGGTGGTGTGTAGTGTGGTTGCTATTGCGATTGTGATGAGATGGATAAGATAACTGGGAACGGTGGGTTATTGGCTAGGCCAATAAAAGTGCACATCCTCGAGTACAGCTATCTTCCAAAGGACCTGGCTTGAGCCGAACATTTATTTTCCATGTTATTCACTAAACAAGATAATTGCACTACTTTTATATAAACTACCGTCAAAGCGGTCGGTGAAAAAAAGGTTTAACAGAGCTGAAAAGCTTTTGCGTTCGCTACGCTCTGCGTAAATCCTGGTCCGATGTCATTTCAGTGTCGTCCAAAAGTAGAACCCGAACTGTAATTGGGAGCTTGGTTACCTAATCAGGATTTTGCCTATAGAGCGTGTAAATCATAGCTTATTGCCCTTTTTATTTTATTTTGAGTATTTCAATTATCTAGTTGCATCCGAGATTTGGCCATTTATCTCGATCAACTGGCCGCTGGATAGATACCTCATCATGCAACTACTGTCGTGTATACTTTGGATCGCAATGTTTAACTTTTGGCTCATGATCAGACCCGTGCGCATCATATGCCTCTCAACCCATGGCCCTACAACAGTATTGACCACTATCGTGTTTTAAAAGGCGGGGAGATGACTAATATGAGAAAGTCCGTCATTCTTTCCAGTTTACAGGGTAAATCCTCGTTTTATGTCTCGAGCCGCAGCTTATATATATTTAATACGGGGACCGTAGACGAGAGAGGTGACCTCAAGGGACAGTAGAGGCAACTTATATATAGGAAGTATTTCATCTTTTTTAAAAAAAAAGTTTCATTCAAAATTATAAAAACATTACATCATCCTTCCCATCAATATCAACAGTCCAGCTGTTGATATATCTATGGTTAGTAATACTTACCTTGGTCCGCCTAATTTAGGGTAGAGATAAGGTGTCGGTACCCAATTCGTCGAGTATCTTCTCGAGATCTCCATTCAAACGTATTGCAATATGGATGTTCTTCTACTGTCCGCAAAGAAGGTGTGTATTTTTGGTGTCGTCCTCGTCCTCGTCGTCGTTCTCGTCGTTTTGGAGCTCCGCTTACTGCGGTGGCGAACTTACCTGGCTCCCGTTTTGGCTGCTGTGGTTTAGCAAACTCAAGATTGGTGTATGGTCGTTGCAAAGAACAAAGCTTCAATTCAGATTCGACACCGACTGGCGTTCCTAGACGTGAGTATTTAGTAGTATTAACTTGGACCAAGTAGTTTGGATACTGGTCTGGCTGAAATGGTTGCAAAGCTGACGACCGGCAATGATGTCCAACCGCCATCAAGCTAAGAGTGTTATTTCGCTGCTCCATAATTTCAATCATTCTGTGTTTTTTATTTTCTGTTTTATTTTGTTTATTGTGATTCGTTTCTACTTTTTTCTCATTGTTTAGTTGGGTTTTCGTTGATTTTTCTGGAGTGGCGTACATCGCCAACTCGCTGTTAAACCAAAATTTCTTCACTGCCATAATGGCAATGCCAAAAAATACGAAATCTAGGATAAAGGCGTTCATTGTTATGATATTTGGGTAAAAATTCAGGAGGTTGCGGTTCAAGTCTAAGTGCTAAATGCTAAAAATCAGTAGTTAAGTAGTTTCAATCCAGTGTGTGTGGAGAAGAAAAGAAGAATTTCAAACTCTGAGGACTCGGCCTGTATTTATCCTTTTTCCAAGCTACATTTGGGACTTATCAAGGGACCTCCAAGGTTACTACAAGTTCGTCAAACAAAGGACTTTTCCAAATGGTTACCATAGCGATGCCGCCCAATTAAGGTTTATCACATGTCTGGGAGCCGCGCGAGGCGTTTGGGAGATTAAAATTTGGGCACGAGGTCAGCATAAGACCCTAATCAACCGAAAGTCCTAATCAACTGAAAGTCCTAATCAACCGAAAGCCCTAATCAACCGAAAGCCCTAATCAAACGAAAGCCCTAATCAACCGAAAGCCCTAACCAACCCGAAAACCTTCCCGAAAGCGGATGGCAGGAAAAACAGTCACACAGATTACATGATAGATCAAACCAGTTTGTTGGCGGTCCACTATTGGTATTCAGCTGTCATCTGTGCAATTATGCCCTCCCATCGGATTTGCACTAAACTAAAAATACATTTTACCAAACCTAGAGAATATCAGAAACGGTTATTGACTATGCATCGATGCATCCGGTATATCGACGAATGGGACCGGCATTGCGCTAGGTATATTACTAAGCTTACACCCGTTCTCCATCGTACGCATCGCATCTCAGAACGGTACAGAGGATCGATGTAGATGGACAATTGTATCAGTAATCAGTAATCAGTAATCAGTAATCAGTAATCAGTAATCAGTAATCAGTAATCAGTAATCAGTACTGGTATTTGTGACTGCTTTTGACCTCGTGCCCAGATTTTAATCTCCCAAACGCCTCGCGCGGCTCCTAGACATGTGATAAACCTTAATTGGGCGGCATCGCTATGGTAACCATTTGGAAAAGTCCTTTGTCCGACGAACTTGTAGTAACCTTGGAGGTTCCTTGATAAGTCCCAATGTAGCTTGGAAAAGGATAAATACAGGCCGAATCCTCAGAGTTTGAAATTCTTCTTTCCTTCTCCACACACACTGGATTGAAACTACTTAACTACTGATTTTTAGCATTTAGCACTTAGACTTGAACCGCAACCTCCTGAATTTTTACCCAAATATCACAACAATGAACGCCTTTATCCTAGATTTCGTATTTTTTGGCATTGCCGTTATGGCAGTGAAGAAATTTTGGTTTAACAGCGAGTTGGCGATGTACGCAACCCCAGAAAAATCAATGAAAACCCAACTAAACAATGAGAAAAAAGTAGAAAAGAATCACAATAAACAAAATAAAACAGAAAATAAAAAACACAGAATGATTGAAATTATGGAGCAGCGAAATAACACTCTTAGCTTGATGGCGGTTGGACATCATTGCCGGTCGTCAACTTTGCAACCATTTCAGCCAGACCAGTATCCAAACTACTTGGTCCAAGTTAATACTACTAAATACTCACCTCTAGGAACGCCAGTCGGTGTCGAATCTGAACTGAAGCTTTGTTCTTTGCAACGGCCATACACCAATCTTGAGTTTGCTAAACCACAGCAGCCAAAACGGGAGCCAGGTAAGTTCGCCACCGCAGTAAGCGGAGCTCCAAAACGACGAGAACGACGACGAGGACGAGGACGACACCAAAAATACACACCTTCTTTGCGGACAGTAGAAGAACATCCATATTGCAATACGTTTGAATGGAGATCTCGAGAAGATACTCGACGAATTGGGTACCGACACCTTATCTCTACCCTAAATTAGGCGGACCAAGGTAAGTATTACTAACCGTAGATATATCAACAGCTGGACTGTTGATATTGATGGGAAGGATGATGTAATGTTTTTATAATTTTGAATGAAACTTTTTTTTTTAAAAAAAATACTTCCTATAAGTTGCCTTTATTGCCCTCGAGTTATCTCACCTGTGTACCCCTGCAGTCTTCTCAGCTGCATGTACATGTGCATGAGTCCAACTGACACCATTTCACTATAACCCGGTGGTAAAGTACTGGAGACGAGAAAGCGAGATGCTAATATCCACATACTGTAGGAGAGAAAAGCGTGATAATCAATCTTTAGTTGATTGGCCTGCATTTTATTGGGTCGGCAAATAGCCAAATCCGAAACCCCGTGCGGCAGTTTGGCCCCATACTAGAGCTAGCCCACCTTTTTAACACACGTTTCATACTTGGCGTGTTATACAAGGAGCGTAGCTTGTATAAAAGATATCACAATTTAGTCAAGAAGGTAGACCACAAAAGCACAAGGATTCTCCCGCAAACGTTTTCGTTCTTTCTAGTATTCAAAATTTTTATCGCTCCTGGCTAACGACGCCCCCCCCCCCGCATCAACGAGAAATATGGAAGAAAGATTGAACCGTAATATTCCTTTCCCGGAACGCAATCAAGCTGCTTATGAGACAGCGATTGGACATTTTGGAAGAATCATAAATTTTCCTGAACCGTCTGGTACTTCTGAGCGAATGAACATTGAAAGCACCATTAGCCACTCCTATACACCAACTACTCTTCGAGATGGCGGTAGAGTACCCTCTGGTAAGCCACACAAGGTATACATTGCACAATTAAAATCTTATATCTCACGCGGAATGATAAACTATTATGTTTTATACGTTGCAACAGAGCCTCAAGCCGGATACATTTTTCATAAAGACATGGCGCCGCGTAGATTCGCTACTGGAGAATACACCAAAGAAAGCGACCTTCAACCGGAATCACTTGTGGATCGAGGGTTTATAAATTTCAATAGTTTTGAAAACTTTAGATATTTTGCTTTAAACGGTGTAGAACGTTATCAGGAACAACTCAACCGACGATAGCTTTAACGAAAATTGTATTCTTTCTTTGAAAAGCCGCATGCCTATTGCAGGGTAACGCATCCCTAAACAGGATACTCGGGGGTAAGCGCCCTTTCGCCAAAATTTTTCAACGTCTCGCGAACATTACAAACCCAAGGACATCTATTGGCGCTACAACAACCAAATAAAATGTCACTTGACCTTGTACAGCTCTGGTATGAATACCGAGCAGTCGCGTTCATCTTGGTGACTGTTGTTTCTGTGGTTGTCGTGATCAACAAAAAACCAACACGTCAAGATGCAGTAGAGACTGTGCCAACCCCAGCAGAGCCAAAGCCTGTAGTGATCGAAAAGCCCACCGAGAAAGAGATCAAGCCGGCAACTGTGCCTATTGCAAAGCCTGTTGAAAAGAAACAAGCAGTGCAAGCAGTAGAAAAGAAACAAGCTGCAGCACCAATGGCAGTGGATTTTACAACGAATTTGACAAAAAAGCGAACACCAAAGCGGTTCACAGCAGGTGGTCGAACACAAAAGATTATCCCTTTCCCTTCAGAAAAGTCAAAGATGAAGATTTTTTATTCAACGTTAACCGGGTCTTCTGAAAAATACGCCAAACTAGTTCACAAGAAAATGTCAGAAGTTATGGATCAAGAGCCAGAGTTGATGAACCTGGACTATGTGGATGACCTAGATGAATATTTTGTTTCTCCAAACAAGAAATTAAATGGCACGCTATATCTTTTGGTAATCCCATCATACGAAACTGAATCACCCCTAGATTATTTTATCGAATCTTTGAAAGAAACATATCACGATTTCCGAATCGATTCAAAGCCTTTGCAAATGTTGGGCGGGTTCTCGGTATTTGGTATCGGTGATAAAGAAGGATGGCCAGAAGAAGACAAGTTTTGTTACCAAGCTAATCTAGTTGATAAGCTTCTTGGTAAGCTTGGCTGTAAACGAATGTTCCCATGGGGTGCTGGGTGTATCAAAAATGATGTTGAATCTAGTATAGACGAATGGTTGAACCATTTGGTCGATACGCTACAAGACCCGTCTCCACCAGAAGAAGCTGACATTGTTGATTCAGATGAAGAAGATGCAGAACCAGCAAAGGATGATGTTGTGGATGTTGAAGAAATGGGTAATATTATCAAACGGTCAAAGGCTGACAAGGCTGATGCGGCTGCCGATGTTGCCAAGGAAATGGTTGCTAAGGACTCTCCTACATACAAGTCATTGACCAAGCAAGGCTATAAAATTGTGGGGTCGCATTCCGGTGTTAAGATTTGCCGATGGACCAAATCAGCATTGAGAGGGAGAGGTTCTTGCTATAAGAAATCACTTTATGGTATTGAAAGTCACTTGTGTATGGAAACTACACCAAGTTTGTCGTGTTCTAGTAAGTGTGTGTTTTGCTGGAGACATGGTACAAATCCAGTAGGTACATCATGGAGATGGCAAGTGAATGAGCCAATGGAGATTTTGGAAGGTGCTATGGAGGGTCACTATAAGATGATCAAGCAAATGAGAGGTGTACCAGGTGTAAGAGCTGCTCGATTTGCTGAAGCTTTCAGAATCAAACATTGTGCATTGTCATTGGTTGGTGAGGCCTTGATGTATCCTTATATCAACGAGTTTGTCAAACTGCTGCATGAACGACGGATTTCCAGTTTCTTGGTTTGTAATGCCCAGCATCCTTCACAATTGGAGACTCTGGGTCGTGTGACACAGTTGTATGTTTCGATCGATGCCAGTAACAAGACAGATTTGAAACGGGTAGATCGACCATTGTTCCGAGATTTCTGGGAACGGTTGGAACAGTGTTTGGATATTTTGAAACAACATTGGTATCAACGAACAGTATTCCGATTGACCTTGGTCAAGGACTACAATTTTGATGATACTGAAGGCTACGCACAAATGGTCGAGCGAGCTCGTCCATGTTTCATCGAAGTCAAGGGTGTGACATATTGTGGTACATCTAAAGACAATACTTTGTCTATCAGAAACTCTCCATTTTACATGGAAGTGAAACAATTTGTTGAAAGGCTGAACGACGATATTAATGCGCTTGGTTTGGAATATGAGGTTGCCGCAGAACATGCTCATTCATGTTGTGTATTGATTGCCCAGAAACGGTTCAAGATTGACGGGGTATGGCATACACATATTGACTATGACCGGTTTTTCAATTTGCTTGAAGCTGGTGAGGAGTTTGGACCGATGGATTACACTGCTCCAACTCCGGAATGGGCTTGGTATGGTAACGGAGGGTTTGATCCTGCGGACACAAGACATCGAAAGGGCAAGCCAATCGAGGAAGTAGAAGAGTAAAATGTAAAAACGAAATGGAAAATTTTATCGGAATGTAAAGAATTGGGTCTATTGTCAGTTTGTTGAAAAGACAAAAAAAAAAATTAAAAGACTGGGCAAAGAAGTAAAACAAAAAAAACCATGGGCGAAATTGCGGGGAAGGCTCGGCCGGCCTACCCACAAAAAGCCAAAGCCGAGAAAGGAAATGCCGTGGCGATGCGGGTATGGCTGCATTTTGAGCCTCAAATAGTCAAGGCCAAGAAAACTAGTTGGCCGTTTTTTTTTTTGAGTTTTTTTTGTCTATGACGAGGACATTTTGTTATTGCCATTCGGTATGGACCAATTAGGAGCTAATTATGTCTTGAGGGAACCCACTTCCGTTCGCTTTTTTTGCCAAGCTCTAGACACGGTCGTGCTTGGCTGGTGATGCCATGCCATGCCATGATTACCAAGGACATGGGGAAATGCCTTTGTCTATATTCTTTCAACGTTTAGCCCATCTAAAAATCATGGGCATGTTGCGTAAATAGTGGTTTTGGAACTTATAAAAAAGTGTGGTTCAATGGCAGGTTAGCCTTTTTACAGATTCTAGATTGAGTTGATCTAACCAAGGCGATATATCGCCGAGGCACGGTTGTTTCTTTCTCAACGGTCGATTCCCGGGCAGTTTGAGACACAACAACCCTTTATGTAGATTCCCGGGCAGTTTGAGTACTATGGCACAGCAACCATTTATCCGGACTTCCATGGCCCGTTTTGCGGCTGCCATGCCTTCGGGTGACATTACCCAGTGGGCTGCTTTGCGGGTGTATTATCATCTACAAAACAGACATGTTAAAACGCCCGCATGTCTTAGTCGATGGCCATATGTCCGGCCCAGAATAAACGCATTGGACTGTAGCAGACATTCTAATGGGCAGCTCTTCCTGCTTTTCGCGTTTATTAAAACGTACCGACATGGGCATCTGGGCTCTCGAACCTTGGATAACTCCATTGATGCACACATATCCACCAATTTCAACAGGGCAGGTTGCCGTATCGCGGAATATAGTACTGGATGCTTCCGGTCTACAACCGGAAGGATAAATATCTGATATATATATCGAGGGGCATAACGAGGGGCATGCGGGATATGCCTTCCGAGACATGGAGACAGGAGACCCATCAACAAAGCCGCGTTTTTTGTAGGGCTTAAAGGGAAAACCCATGCACATACATGTTAAGGAACGGAGCCAATGGCGCAGTGGAGATATTGCCCATGATTTTTTTCTCATTATAAAAGCCGACTCGTTCCCCGATTTAGAATACCCCACTTTTCGGTTTTTAGCTTTTTTTTCTGCTTGGAAACAAACAAAAAACTTAATCTTAACAATGTTTGGTCTAGCGACCCTGACGGGGAAAAAACTGACAACTGCTATCAATGTAGTATGTTGCTTGTCCATCTTCTTCTTTGGTTACGATCAAGGGATGATGGGCGGTGTCAACGGTTCTGTTGATTATGTTCGTACTATGGAACTCGGTAAGGGTATTCCACCTACCGATGACTATCCACATTGGCAGGTTGAAATTGACAATCCTACCAAAGAAGGCGGGATTGTGGCGATTTATTACCTGGGGACGTTAATTGGTGCTATTTTGGGTGGGTTCCTTGGTGATAGTTTGGGTCGAATCCATACCATTAGAATTGGATGTGTATGGGTTATTATTGGTGCAGCTTTACAAGCATCTGCTCAAAATGCAGGATGGATGTTGGCCGCTCGAGTGATTAATGGTATTGGTACCGGACATTTGAACGTCATTGTCCCTGTATGGAGTGCTGAAACTTCGGATTATACTGTACGTGGTGTCGCTATTGCAATTGAATTCACTGCAAATATCTTTGGTGTTGTCGTTGCGTATTGGTTGAATTATGGTTTGTCATTTATGAACTTTGGCGACACTGAATTCCGATGGCGGTTCCCAATTGCTTTCCAATTGGTACCATTGTTGCTGTTGGCTGTGTTTATCAACTTCATGCCGGAATCTCCTCGATGGTTGGTACAAAAGCAGCGGGATACCGAAGCCTTGGAGATTCTAGGTAGACTTCGAGGCGGTGGTGATGCTGAGGACCCCCTTGCTGTCGCAGAATACCAAGATATCAAGTCTCAAGTTACCGACGATTCCAAGGTCAACACCAATTTTCTCGGTATGGCTTTCCGGTCTCAAGGCAAAATGCATATTTCCCGACGTGTCCAGCTGGTTGTATGGTTCCAAATTATTCAAGAATGGGTTGGAATTGCATCTATCACAGTCTATCAACCAACTATTTTCGCTCAAGCCGGATTCGATTCGAATAAATCTGGATGGCTTTCTGGATTGAATAACATTTTCTACTGTATATCTACTTTGGTTGCCGTTGTCACGATTGACAGATACGGTAGGCGCTTCAATGCATACTGGGGAGCTATTGCTCAGGGTATCGCACTGTTTTTGGTAGGTGGGTTCAGTCGCGCCGCAAAGGACAACGATTCGGCCGCGTATGGCGCGGCGTCTGCAGCATTTGTGTTTATCTTCACCTTTGTATTCGGTGCAACATGGTTGACAATTCCATGGGTTTATCAGAATGAAATCTGGCCAGTTCAGATCCGATCTAAAGGTGCCGCTTGGGGGGTTATTGGCTGGTCTATTGGTAATGGCTGGCTAATGTTGTTGAACCCGGTCATGTTTGACAGTATCCGAGAAAAGACATTTTATATTTTTGGTGCCGTGAACTTTGGGGCTATTGGAATGGTTTATTTGTTTTATCCAGAGACTTCTCAAAGAACATTGGAAGAAATTGACTGGTTGTTCAGCGCAGATACTCCATGGAACTGGGATGCTGAGAAAGCGTACGCTGAAAAAGCCGCCCAACATTCCAACTTCACAAAAGCTGTTCATGATGGTAAAGATGTGGAAAAATTGGACTTCATGCAAAATCTCGATCATCAAGAAGAACGACGGGAATCTAGTGCAGCTAGTACGCACTAAATTTGCTGCTGCGGCTGTCTATTTCTTCTCTTTTAATTTTTTTTTTGACTTTGCTGTAAAACATTAAGCGTGCGCAAGCTGTTAATTTTCACGCAGGCTTTGGGATATTGAGTTAAGCAGTGAAGTTATCGTGATAAGCGCTATCAATGGGTTTTCTGGTTTTTTTTGTTTAAATATATATGATAATAATAAACTATACATTAATTTTTTCTGTTTTGAACTTTTTTTTCACTTTCTTCTTAGGTTCATTTTCCTTCCTTCATTCTCAGATATAGAGAAATAAATATAATGCAAATACTTTTTTGTTTTGGTTGTGAAGCGTGGTTGTTGGTTGCTTTAAATACCGCCGCCAGACCGTTCAACAGGAACTGCAGAGTCGTGCGGGTGCTGTTTAATTACAGGCTTGTATAGGAAATAACGAGCAGTAAAGAATACACCGATTACTCCACCGGTAGCCAATGGCAATTTAGATCTCCAAGTTGTAGGCTTAATCATTGTTTGTGATTGTTGTAGTTGTGTTTTGTAGATGTTAGAACGACAAGAGAGAGAAGAGAGTGTGCGTTTGGGAGATGAGCTTTAGAAAATAAGACCAAATTGGGTACAAAGAAGCGTTCAGAAGCGCAAACAGCGAGTCAAAAATATGTTGAGAAAGAGAAATGTACTGAAATGAAAACCAGAAATTTCCAACGTAACATAAAGAGGATCCTAGATTCTTTATATACTTTTCGGGTGCGGTGCTGGGCTCACAACAATTGCCATCATCATTACGCATCTGAGCACTGCATATATGAATCGGCCTCTACGTAAACGTACAGCGATGTTCGTGATGCCGCGGTAGAATCTATCCGGTTGCCACGGTAGCAGTATCAGGATTTCGGAAGGTGCTATCTTGATACTTTTCGTTAGAAATTGATATCCATTGATTGGATTGAAGGACCATGATCATTAAAACCGAGTGGAGCCACACCCCACTTTGATCCATCAAAAAAGGTCACAGATCGGTGTGCAGCCATCAAAAAATCACCCAACAAAAAACCGCCTAAAGAAGTCCATCGGGTCCGTCTCGGTCGGAGTCGGTCCATCCGGAAAGGGACGGCGCCCTGCAACAACAACATCATCATATTTTGCCAGAGGTGATCATCATAAAAGCTAGACAACTGGAAGGCTAAGAAGGAAAAAAATGCATGCATTAGATTTACGTATACGGTTATTGGGTTTCCGCTTGCAATTTGCTACCATCATCGGCATTTGCTGATTCAGATTCAACAGCTCCCGGTTTAGATTCTGGCTCTCGGATCATCAACTTCATCGAAATCGGCTGTTCGGACCGTTCCAATGTAATCGTGTCAACATGCTTGAATCCAAACCGTTGATAGACTGAAAAATTCTGATCCGTGGTCGATTCCAGATAACACGGTAGCTTGTCGTTATCGGCCTAAGTTTTTTGTCAGCTATTTTTTGTCATCGTTTGACTCTCCTGCATACCATTTTCAGCACATATTCAATAAGTTCGCGCCCATATCCTTTACCTCTAGCAGACGGCAGAGTGCCGATATATACCAGATACCAGCTATGGTCATCTCGCTCCCGCAGGTTCTTTTCTCTACAGATTTTCAGTTAGCATGGTTGAACCAAAAAACAAAAAGGACCATGAAATATCATACTTTGCATCATGCAACAACGGCAAAAACTCGTTGAAATATCTCTCTTTACCCTCTTTACCTAGCGAGAAATTCAGTCGCCACATGCCCGACCTCAATACAGTCCACCAATCGTCCATATTCTTACCCGGAGGCATCCAACAACTGATACCTTCGAAATCCCCTGCGACCAATACCAATCCTTGCAACAAATGAGCATAAATGATATATTCGTAAATCTGAATGTCCAACTTTTGCTGTTCTTCGGGAGAGTTGCCGTCACAGTTGGAAAAGTACCGCGATACCAAGTCTTCACCGAACGCTTCAGCTAATACTTGAGCTGCACGTTTATATTCATGGTACTCTAGTTTTCTTACTGTCATTTTTTTTGCTTTCTCTCTTTCTGTTTAGTTGGAGGTGAATAAGAAGTTCAAATTTGCTAACGGAATCATAACCCAGGGATCCAGGGTTTAAATAGGGGAAAATCTAGATTTTAATCAAAACAAGCGCAAAGCTGGAAATAACCGCCCAATCGTAATATTTGTAGATAAAACGCCGCGTTAATGGACCATCAGCCGCCCCCATCACCCCGCACATATTGACATGGAAAGTGCATGCGATATTAAGGTTTTAGCCTACAACTAGCGTATGCCAAGTAGTGTCTACTAAATTTTAGCGTCTACCTTTTTCGCCCTTTGATTATAGCAGTACACAGTATCTCTCTCGTCCAGATTCGTCATAGAAACTGTATCCTTGATCCTGTAGAACCTGGCCCGAATGAGCTAGGTGTCCGGTAGTTAAAAACTCAGGCTTGAATGTCTCTGGAGCTTCTCTACACAATGGACTGGCCATATCTTGCCACATTTCTTGGTATTCCTCGCTTTCAGGTGGTGAAGATGGCGATGGAACGTTCAGACATAGATATATAATCAAGATTGGCTCTTCCACACCTATCTCGATCAGCTCGTTCACAGATTCAGCGCCAAAAACCGGTAATAAAGTCTGCACGAATTCGTCCGGTAATGTATCAAGTTGTAAAGCAGTATGTTTATCACGAATCTCATCGATTAACCACCTACATCTTTCCAATGCAAGATCGTAAACTACTAGTTGACCGTCTAAATAGTACCGGATATTTTGTTGGCGGTTATTCTCCGGGGCTGTATAGTATCCCGCATGACGCCGAAGATTTGTATATTTCGCTAATAAGGACGGTTTTAGCATTTCTAACCCGGCGATTCTTGCGGTTTTATCCATACCGTTCATCATTGCCAACCGTTCAAATACATTGCATAGAGTATCAGGAATAGGCTGCGAATCGGACAGGTAGAATATTAGGTTTTCAGGGACATCAGGGACCATCTGCATGATCTCATCGGGGAGTTTGGCAAGCTTCAACGGAACGACATCAAACTGGTTCTTTGGAATACAAAAGCCATAGCTGACTAGTAGTTCTTCGTTGCCCTTTGCGCCATAGTTGTTGTAAAGTTCTTCCCCAGCAGTGACTGGTCTACCTGTCGCTAAGGCAAACTCGGAATTGTGCGTTGCATCCCAGTGGATTGGTGCTTGTGGTTTATGGTTCAACAAATCCACAACTGGAAGTAATATAGAAACCAGTTCATTGACGTTTGGATATATTGTTCGGCCAGGGAATGCTCGAGAACTGAAAGTGTTGCACGCCCAGTGGTAGTCGTCAAAGGTGTACTCCTTTTCATCAAGCTTTAGTATTTCAATACCGGTGGCGTAATCCTTTTGGTGTCTTTCTAGTCGAACAGGCAACTCTGCTGCTACATTTGTTCCAGCTAGCCATTCCAAATCTTCTTGGTTGTAGTAACACGGCAAATCCATTGTATCTGGAGTGGGCAATGCGTCGATATATGGAGCATATGTGCTAGAAGTCTTCAAATTATTTTCTTTGACTAGCGCAAACTTTATGGCAATCTGCAATAGCGTTGAGTCTGTGAGGTCTTGTTGAAAATGATGTTTTGCTGTATTTGGTCCAATGATCATTGATTCCACACAGGATATTAATTCTTCTCTTTCGTCTAAATCTTCAGTTGCTACAGCAGAGTACCCATATTCTCCGTCTATAAACATGATTTTGGGATTGATCCGGCAGTCATTTTGTTTTGCCCAGGTGACAAGGGCATCGAGTTTCTCCATGGTGGTATTGTTGGAGTTGCTATGTATTAAATTGAGTATGGAAATTTTCGAATTTTTTTTTGGGATTCCAACGTCAGGAAACTTAGACGCAGGAACAGCCGTCATTGGCGCAATAAAAGCTGGATTTGACTCGTTTGAACGACTAAATTACTTGTGCCTGATAAATCCACAGATTCATTGCAAAAATTACTTAACCCATATTCACACATCATTTGCGGCTCTTTGATGGGGCCCGGGCGGTGATGACACTGGTCGTAGTCCCAGATGCGTCCCGATTAGGAAATCAACAAACAAATTCACCGCATTTAAAACCCAACCAGGATCCTATCCCTTTTCTTTCATCCTTACACCATTTATTTCTCAAACAAAAAAAAAAACAAAAAAATCAACTACAAATACCCCCAAAGAACAAGCAAGACATGGCGTCGGTAAAATCACTTGAGAATAGACTTTCAAAAGTCTCAATCAGTAGTGAAAACAGCGCTGCTCCAGTTCCTGGTAAAATCAAAACATCTACTCATAACGCTTCACGTCATCCGCTGTTGAAACTTGCCTTACAGAACCAAAATCAGATACCCCAATCAGGCAAACGAGGTGGAAAACAATCAACAACTACAGCATCTACTACTATCGTAGCATCAGCAATTGAGCCAAAGACTGTGACGTTATCAGCTCAGCAATGGCGTCAGTCAAACATGGCTCCACCACCATCGCCAAAAAATCGGAAAGAAAACATTACTACTCCTTCATCTGCTGCAGTTGCTAGAAGATCTACAACAACATCATCGGTAGATGCGATTCGTCGGTCAAACCCATTGGCCGGTGTAGCCACTCAGTCACCACGACAATACAGTCTTGCGGATTTTGAAGTCGGGCGAAAACTCGGTAAGGGCAAATTCGGTAAAGTCTACTGCGTACGGGACAAAAGCACTGGGTATATTTGTGCATTGAAAGTTATGGAGAAGAAGGAATTGATTGAATATAAAGTGGAGAAACAATTTCGACGGGAAGTGGAGATCCAGTCGAATCTGAGACACCCAAACATCGCCCGATTGTATGGGCACTTTCATGACAACACTCGAGTGTATTTGTTACTAGAATACGTGATTCATGGTGAATTGTTCAAAGTATTGAGAAAGGAAACAAGATTTTCAGATGTCAAGGCATCTAAATATATTGCACAAATGGCATCAGCATTGGCATACCTACACGCCAAACATATCATCCATCGAGACATTAAGCCAGAAAACATTCTTCTAGGTATTGATGGAAACATCAAGATTGCAGACTTCGGATGGTCTGTTCACGCGCCATCATCACGTCGCACTACCATGTGTGGGACATTGGACTACTTGCCACCTGAGATGGTTGAAGCCAAGGACCATGACTGCAAGGTGGATATCTGGGCACTTGGGGTGCTTGCATATGAGTTTTTGGTTGGTAATCCACCGTTTGAGGAACACGGCCATGCAGCTACTTATAAACGGATTTCTAAAGTGGATTTGAGAATTCCTAGTTTTGTATCTCATGAAGCGGCAGACTTGATCAAGAAGTTGTTGCAGCATGATCCAGAACGACGGTTCCCGTTAGACCAAGTGGAATCGCATCCATGGATTATCAAAAACAAACCGTATTGGGATTCTTTATAGAAAAAAAATAAAAAATTAACGCGTATTTAATGCCTATAACTTATGATGCTTTTTTTTTTTTTTTAAAAAATTATGTCGTAAACTTGAAATCATCCTCGTCACTATCCTCTTCATCAATATGCCGTTGGACAGTACGAGCTGGCGGGGCTTTCTGTACCGGTTGAATTTGCTGGCGCTGACGTTGTTGAGTCTGTCTCTGTTGAGTTGGTTGTAAAGGCGATGCAGTCGCAGTCATCGTCATCGACCCTCCAAACTCCGCTTCATCATCATAGTAATCGTCGTATAATGGCGCAGACGGTACGAACAAGTCGTCTTCATCTTCGTCAAACTGTTCATGCTCATCATCACTGATCACGATCGGTTCATGCTCTCGTCGTTGCCGTTTGCGTGGGGATAACTGAGACTCATCATCGTTTGCATGCTTTCCACCGGGATTGTCAAACATGGCTTCCGAGTCCTTGGTTGCACGGCCTGTGGCCCCCATATCAGAGTCATATGCGACTTTGACGGACTTTGGTACTGACGCCTTTTTGAACCGCTTGAAATTCGGTACGCTTTTCTTTTCGCGGGCGCTGTTCGGTTTTGTCGCAGAGTATACTCGAGGCGCTAGATCCATCTCATCGACAATTACGAGCTCCCGCAGCTCGTCTACCGGAATATCATTAAACTCGACTTCTGGAACCGGATCATCTTCTTCATCCTCTCCATTATCTTCATCCATCGGTGGCGGTGGAGTTGGTGATTTTGCGCGTCGTTGTCTCCCTGCAGTGCGGCTTTTAGCTGCGGGTTTCTGCTGCGGCTCATCTTCTTCAATCGGCGGCACAGTTCTCGTAACTTGGGATAACGGAGCAGCCGTACGCAGCATTTTCGCAGGCCTTTCACCACCACCACCGGTATTACCACCTTGAGAAGGCTCACTCTGACGTTTTCGGTAGCTGTCTAACCCAGGCATGGTGATTTCCGTTGGATCTGGGTCAAACAATGCATCTGCCGCACTTCGTTTTTTGTTCGGCGCGGTTTTGGCACTAGATTGTAATCTTTCTGGTCGAGGTTTGGAGCCTGGTGGTTGGCTACTACTCAACGAATCAGGCTGTGATGCCATGCCCAAAAAGTCGTCCAGTTTGGACTGCCCAACTGGCTTCTTCTTCACTGGATCATCCCGTCTCAACAACCGTCTGGCGGCGGCGGCTGGTGGTTTCTTTGGTTCAGCATGAATAGAAGTCGATTCTGAGAACATTGGCTCGATACCGTCGAGCGTTTGCACATTCATGATCGAGTTTGACGTTAATTCATCTTGGTTGCAATGCGCAACCGCGTTATAAACCGCAGTGGCGTTTCGCATGTTAGTGCCCAACTGTCTACATGCCTCCACAGTCGCTTCACACAACTCACTCCTCACGTCATTTTTGAATTCATCCGGCTGAAGAATCACCGGTGTGGCATTACCTCTATGTTCTTTGACAAATGATACAATCGCGCCAGCCATGTCAACCGATCGTCGTGGAATCTCACAGTGATAAATCTTTCCTCGAGCAGATGTCACTGGGTCCAACATGGTAGAATACATGGACACGGAAAATGCAAAGAACACCAACCCAGAAAAAATAGTCTTTCGCTTCACATTGACATCGAAATCCAATTTAACCAAATGCTTACTTGGATCAGGGAAATTGAAGTAATCCATTTCCAATTGATTCTTTGAATCAACCATGGCAGCAACATACGAGTCCAATTTCACCACCGGAACCGCTCTGACCATAGCCAGCACGGTTTTGATAGAATTCGTTTCACCACGCAACAAACACGTCGTCAAAGCATGCATTTTCGACAGCACTTTGATATCCATCGGCTCCAACTGCCTTCGCAAATCTTCAAACCGCTTCTGTCGAACATCTGTATCACCATCCGGAGACACTGTGAACACTACTGGCTTCCATTCTATATTTATAACCGGGGCGCCTTTTTCCTTTCTCAACGGCGAGATTGCATTACTTTCCTCCTTGATTTCAACTTCTTTATGAGCTTCAAGTGGCTGTCCATTCACTGAAGCACCATATACCGACCCCAAATCTGTAATAAATATTTTGGTCCGCTGACCAGCATGCTCTGATGCTCCGGAACTTACTTGATCAACCCGTATGCTCAAATGTCGTCGTGAGATTTGTCGATTACCGACTTTGAAACTGTTTTCCACACGAGTTCCATCGTCCAACTTCATTGAACTCATTCGACCGAGGAAAAAAGTCACTCCAGGACGTAACCATCGCTTACCTACATATAAAAAAATTTTAGTCACTGCTTTGTATATAATAAAAAACACATACGTTCGTAATTTGCTTCTTCGGTATACGTGATAACCCACATTCGGATCAAAAGTTGTGGTGGGGTGGGAGTTACTAAAGATCACGGTGTTGGAAAAATATAAATACATTATTCTCTCTAATTCAGCTCAGGACTCCTACTTCTAGCTCGTTCAGATTCCATTTTGTTTGTACTGCTTGTTGGAGCGTACCCAGCCTTGTTATTATCACCTGCAATAGCTGGTTGTAAAAATGCATAATCCACTTCCAAAACCTTGTCCAAGAATTCCATCCCATTAGCTCCAGTTACCGCCTGTTGAGCTTCATTTGCTGAACCGTACTCGATCAAGCAATACCCACGTACATAACCTGTTCGTCGAGCAAGGTTCAAATGTATATTTTGAACTTGTCCGAATTCACTAAACAATTCTGCAACATCTTCTTCTGTTACTTCTTCGTGTAGATTCGTCACCATGATAACCCATCCTTCAACAGCTAGAATAAAATCGTTAGGATAACGTGTTCTCTCAAATACTTCACGTACATTTTACCGCAGGGATATCAGACCCATTTCCTAAAAATTGTTATTAGCATTTGTACAGTATCATAGAAGACATACTCTTCAGTACTTCTTCCATTACTATTATGATCGTGAAAAGGGAAAAATTATTGGGAGAAGGACGAGCGGCGCATTTTTTGAATCCATTCAAGTGCCCTTGGATCATCAACCTTATCAACCAGATCAAACGCTTCCAATTGAACAATGCACGTTCTAATAAACCACCATACTGCTTCATGGTCTGGCACTATTCGTGCCAAGCTCATTGCTTTTTCAACATATACTCGTTGGAACGCAGGGCTACCCCTAGTAGCGAATTCCAAAAAGCTCCAAGCTGACGTATCACTTACATTTTCCGAACAGAATTTATAAACCTGAGCAACTAGAGAGTTGAAATTTACTGGGTTGTTCCAGATCAGCTTGCGAGCATATGTCCAAGCGTAATAATTCTTTGGATGCAATTGAGCCGCTCGTAATACAATAGCAAATTCATGATCCAGGTTCATCGATACTCGATTGGATAGCCATAGACGGTGCTGCCAGAGCATGGGGCTTTTGGTGTGTTTTTGTAGTGGGCTTGAGAATAGAATATCCAAAAACCGCAATTCTTCTTCATAATCCTCAGTTTGATCCAGGATCCGTTTTCGGGTGTTAATTGCGGTTAAATTCTCAGTAGTCTCGACTAATACAATCGTCAGCAAGTCCCACAGCCTTTGGTTATCATTCCCATCTTTAAGCAATCGCATATATTCTTCTCGTAATTCTGCAAAAGCCCGTTGAAGCTGTTTCTTTGGAATCCCCGCCACACCATCGATCACTATCACGTCTTTGACTTCATGATATTCTGGTAACAATTCCAAGTGGTCACTGAAATAAACGATTAATTTTCTAGTTAAAAAGAATTAAAACTAAAAAACAAACAACATACACTGTAGAATCTTGTAATGCAGCTAGAATCTTTTCACTTGCCATGGTTTTCCTTGCCCTTGGGTTCCGGTTCCAGCGTGTATTTCTATTTGTTTTTTTTGTTTTTTTTTTTGTTTTTCGTGGAGGTTGGGAATTTCTTTGACTTTTCGCCAATCAATCAACCGGATTTTCAAAGACACAAAGGTCAAACATGTCGAACGGTGATTCAAAGGTTCAATTACAACCTCACCTTGAGGATATAGTATGTAAATTTGGGGCTGGATGAGCCAATGCTAACTCTTGTAAGGTCGCTCGAAACTCAGGACAGCTGGTTAATAGCCAGCGGGTTGTTGTCGAAGGAGCAAACGAAACCCGAACTGGATTCATTGAACACCAAATCCAACCACTTCTCACTGGCGAGACTACAACTTTGAAATCACACCTTGCAAATATCGACAGAGTCACCTCTCAATTGCGGGGGTTGGACATGTTTAGTAGCGTTAACTGCTCACTCGATCTAGCGCCAACATCTCTAGATCTCACGAACAAGGCGCTCGACGTAACGACAAAGCTAACTCTATTAAACCCACAAGCATACACCCGATCACTTGGCGTACACAGCTCGGCGTTCCACGACCCAGTGCTAAATTTTGCTGCTGTTGCAGGAAACCTGCTCGGCGGAGGTGAAACGCTTCGAGTCAACGGGTTCACCAATTTCCCTCAACGAGACGATGCCCGTGCGTTCAACGTATTGTTGGAATCTCCAGTTTTGAACTCTGCATTGTGGAGAATCGGGTTATCTGGATCGCACACTCTAGACGTCTTGGGGCATTCTTCACATTCTCGAACCACCCAAGGTACCACGGCATATGTCACACGAACAGTGTCCAACATTCGAAGCGAACTCGGGTTTGAACTAACCAACCGATCTATCCACAGTTTAAAGAATTCAGCTAGTGATTCCGTCCGGGTTGATGCCGGAGAAACCCTTCGTTCATTGCTGTATTGTTCGTCCAGCTTCAACAATCTCAACGATTTGTATAACCCAACCTCCGGGTTCAAAGCAGACGCTGTTGCCAAATTTGCTGGGCTGATGATTCCAGACATCGGTGATGTTTCCTTCCATGCGGTTCAAGCCAATGGGTCGTTTTGGAAATCGCTTGATCCGGTTCACAACCGACTAGTGTTAAATTTCAACGCTCAAGCTGGAGCGCTACTAAATAACACCAAAACCACCATTACGGATCGTCTATTCTTGAATGAACTGTACGGATTTGAATTGAATGGGATTGGTCCAAAAGATTGCCAAGATGCCATTGGCGGGAGCGCCGCGCTGACCGGTGCGGCTGCTCTATTCGCCAAATTACCATGGTTGGATTATGCCTCTCCATTGCGACTCAAGCTTTGTTTCAATGGTGGATCGCTTGTGGATTCCGCTGATTTCGAATCTTTGAAAAGGGGGGTTTCAACTGGTGGAGGGATTGGTCTTTCTTATCGAACTGGTGTTGCATCTGCCGAAGTCATGTATACTACTCCATTAGCTGTAAACGCAACTGATCTTACCAGAAAAGGTTTACAATTCTCTGTTGGTATTGAGCTATTTTAAAATAGAAATGTAATTATCAAATACATTTTTTTTTTTTTAATAAAAAGAGGAAAAAAAAAATTATAAAAAACCTATAATATATATATATATTGAGCGATGTAATCATTTATTTTTTTCTATGATTCGGCATCCACAAACTCGTCATCACTTTCTTCATCTTCTCCCGCCGCAGCCACCTTCTTACTCGACCTTTCTTCTTCTTCTGCAGGCAAATCCTTCTTAATTTCACCAACATTCTCCAGCGGATGCAGCTTTTTATAAGCTGGGATTTCAAAATTCTCATGGAATTTACTTCCAGCAGTGAATGGAGCAATCGTGCCAAGCTGCTCAATTTGCTCTTCTACCGAACAACTTGGATCAATATGCTTATAAATTTCATATTCCAAGCTTCGATTTTCACTATCCTTGAACAACTTTGGTTGAAAGTCAACTCCTTCTTCCTCCCGTTGACGAGCTCGCTTTCTCTGGTCATCTTCAACTTTAAACTTTTCATCAGTAGCAACTTGATGGTCACGATTAGCCAAGGCATCCGTAACTTCTTTCCAAAGTCGTCTAGATTCAAATTCACCTTGTTCCTCAATCGGTCGTACCTTTGGTGGCAATGGCTTGGCAGTACTTGCATCAAAAAACACCTCCTTCTTACCAGTTTTCATATCCTTAATCTCCAGAACCTCGTTCCACTTGCCAGTGATCTCGTACAAAACTTTACCAGTCGACTCTTGTTTGATTTCTCCATGAATTGCATTATATGTGCCACTAATAAACCCCTTGGTCTTAAACTCCACATCTGCAATCAAATCGTTACCAGGGCACTTGACAAATGAATGATCACCCAATTCATACTTCAACGAACCAATCAAAATACCTCTAGCATACATATTTGGTTGTGTCAATTCATATTCTTCGACATTCCCTTTGGCATCTTTGATATCCAGAAATTTCAAATATGCAATCCCCTCCATCATACTACCGGCAGAGTTACCCAAAAACTTGGATTTTGGCACCAGTGTACCATCAACTCGAATATTATTAGCAGGTGACATGTAAAAATACGATGACTTTGGAGGGTGGTGCGAAGTTTGCTCCGCAACATAATACGCTTGAGTATCATTTGGCAAATCCCAATAACAAGTAAAGTATTCACCCAAGACCGGATTCAATGGCTTTTTAACAGCCTTTGGAGTAATATGCCATCCTGAAAGATACCATTTGACAACTTGTGCGAACCGCTCTGTGGGATCTTTAGATTGATGAGCTTCTAGCAAGATCGATGGGTGTTGCAATTGGTTGGTGATTCTTTCCAGCATACTCTTTCTTTCAAGAATGAAGGTCGGTAGAGTGATTCTTGACAAATCAGAACCCATTCTCAATTGGTTAATGATACCTAGAATCATTGACTGTCCTTCACTATCCATTTCATCAACATCTGCGGTGGAAGTCTTCGTTAGCGCTTTGTTCCTCATTGCTTTGGATATATATTTTTCATACCATCTGAACTTTGACCGTGGGATTGGGATGCCTTTGCTGGACTACCAGGAGGACTCTTTTCTTTATTTTTTTCTAATAGTTTGTTAATATTAATCATGTCTTTGGTCTTTCTTTCAATCAGTTTGAAAAAAACAAAAAGTGCTAATGAAGAGAGAATAAACCCAGCCTTGGGAATTTCTATCCGGGTCCGTCCATGTTTGCTTTAAGCGCGTGAGACGGTTAAACTCTTATTTAACCAATTAATATATGCAAGCACTTACGGATAATCTTTGGAGTCAACAGTCCTTTCATTATATATATATATTCCAAACAAAAAAAAGAACCAATGTGAAGAGAATAGGAAATAAATATTTATTGTCAGTCAAACTCTATTAATCTTGGCGGTAATTGGGTGGCGACTTGGTTAAAACTATGACTGTCCCTGCGCGGATGATGCCGACGCAAATTCACCCGACGCGAACGGGGGTTTTTTGTATTTGGAAATGAATTGAGGGGACTTCGTTATCAAGGTGCATATAAACAAAACAGGAACTAATAATATAAAATGTAGTACAATAATTTTTTTCCTTTTTTTTCCTGTTTTTGTTTCGACTAGGCTTGTATTCACAATTATTATTACTATTATCTTTTTAATGCTCAAGAATAGACAAACTTCCAGTAATCACCACATTTTCTAACACAGATCCATTTGGAATATCAATCTTGTTGCCTTCTTCACATACAATAATCACGGTACCCTTTAGCGTGACATTCTTCCCCAAGAACACATTACCAGTAATAGTCAAGTGATCTAGCTCCAAAATCTTTGGCATGTGAGGAATTCTCTTTTGAAAGTCAGGTACCTTTTTGAAATGCTCACCAAGCTTGATCAACGGAGATCCACCAAATCGAGATGGTGAGATTTCCAATCGACCTTGTGAAATAGAGTACAAATCAGACTTGACTAGAAGCAAATCAGAGCAAGTTTTGACCGGCGAAAAACGTCGACGTGGAACATTAACACCATGAGCTCCCTTGAAATGTCGAATAGCCGCACCCACTGCAGTTTCCAATTGCAAGACTGGAACTTCCTGAGAACCTTGGGTAATTGTCTTGTTATTTGGAATAATCTCCATAGTCAGTTCATTGTTTTCAACAATCCGCTTAATAGCCTTCAAGTTGATCCACAAGTTATTAGTGTTGAAATATTTGAATTTCTTAATAGACTTGAACTCTTCAACATGTTCTTTTGGAACTTGAGCAATTTCAAGCAATCGAACAGATCCGTCATAGTCAATAATAGTACCACCCTTGACATCAGCTCGAGTCTTGTTGGTTAATTCCATAATATATTCAGCTTCATTTTCAACCATGTGCTTCAAAATTGGGAAATCAACCACTGCACCCAAGTTATCACCATTGGACACAAACAAGAATTCCTTGCCTTCATCAATCAATTGATCCAAAATACCAGAAGAGTGAATAGATTCAAACAAATCACCATGGCCCGGTGGATACCAGCAGCTGATTGGGTCATCATATTGCTTTGGTACTGGCAACAAAGAATCCTTGTGAACTCGTGGGAATCGGGATTGATTAAATGTCTTGATATTAATCTTATGACCTTGATACTTTTTGATAATTGTTTCAGTGTCTTCATCAGTGTTGAAAGAATTCATCAAAATGAATGGGACATCAGTGTTATACTGTCGGTTCAAGTGTTCAATCTGTCGAACTGATAGATCCAAGAACGATTTACCATCTCGAACTTCAATGACGGATTTTGGACCAACACAACCCATTGAGGTCCCGAGACCACCATTCAACTTCAAAACAGCCAACTTGTCAAGATACTCGGTACCATCGCCGCCTTCTTTAGTTGCAGCTTCAACACCAGCATATTCAACGACTTGTTCAGGCTTTGGTGGTTGAATTCGATCCCATTCCAAAGTGGTACCCTTTGCAGAGTCAGCCAAATACCGTCGAAACAGAGCAAAGAAACTGTCCATTTCATTTTCAACTTTTGGTTTCTGACTTTCGTCTTTGACAGTATCAGACAATTTGTTGAGAGAATTTCTCATTTGGCTTGCGGCTACAGTAGTCGCATTGTTATCGAATGCCTGGTAGTGTCTAGTTAGTTTTTTTGTGCTTTGTGTTTGTGTTTGTTTATTGGATTGATTTCACGTACAAATGCGGACTGACTTTTCAAATGTTTCCGTTCAGGCATTGTTTACACGCTATAGTAAAGTAAAAGGGGGAAAGAAAAAAAGAAGGGAAGACAAGGTGGTATAAATATATCAAAGATGGATTGAAAGGAATCCACCTTTTATAGGCGAATGGGCGCATAACGTGGTGGGAGCATTCATAGCAACACAACAAAAGAAACGTTACATCGCCAAAAGGAAAAAAAACAAACGCACCGGACTATTAGCTATATATAGGACGTCCCTGAATGATCATATATAGGATTCCACAAGGTGATTTCACTAGAAACAGTAAATAGACGCAGTTTCACTACGCTACATATAATGGCAATTTTCTGGGGTATTTCGCTATAATGCGATTGATTCTACAAATCCCGGGCTATGTTAGTGTTAGCGTTTGACGTGAACTGGGGAGGGAGGGGGTGTGGAGTTAAGGCGGCGCAAACTTGTTGAAATTTTAAACCTTAAACATGGCTCTTAAACGGACGATTCTTGCCCAGACAATTGCCATTTTATCATGATGATATGACTACAAGCGGAATCGATTCTATTTGTATACACTGACCTTTGGTAAAACAAAATTGACTTCTTGAAACGTGTTGAAACGTAAGACGCCGGTTGTGTTTCCTACTGGCGCTTACATTACGCTCTAGGGGAAGAGGCAATGCACGGAAAAAAGAACCGACACGCAGGTATGTTCTATAACCTGCAATGATCCCTCTTCGTTACAGTGGGTGGAGGTAATTCCGATCGTACGGATGAATGTAACGTGAAACATCAACCCTTAAGAATTGACGAATTTTTTTTTTCTCAGCATTGGTCATATGCTGACACTGAAACTGCCTAGATTTTCAAGGTTTAGCCCTAACAACCCTTTATCGCCGATTAGGGAATCGGAGTTCCGATCGATGAGCGTCCCCATCGTAGATTTTTAATCTCTTACCTTATCCATGACAAACGATGACAATTTTAACTGTACATTTCCTGCCCACTTCATAATCTACTTGGCATAAGAGAAAAACGGTTAGTTCGGTCTTTTTTTTTTTTTTTTTTTTTTTCTGTTTTGGTTGAAAATTAATTTGGTTTTTATTCACTCATGTTCATTGTGTTATTATTTTATTTTAAAAAGGTTTCATTTGCCGAATGGAATTCGGTTTGTGAAGACTGGCCACCAGTGTGCCCTGTACTTTTACCCATACCCGTACCCATGGCCATACCAGTTGCCCCACGACTGACTCTTCTGCCGCTTGTCGCTGCCGAAGCCAAGGCTTCAGATGATGTCAGAATTCTCAATCCACTGCTAGCAGATGGCCTTACCGGTTGCGGAAATACCAATTCAGCAGCTGAACTTTTCACCTGATCATCATCACCATTATTAGTAGTAGTAGTGCTATTGTTGTTATTATTATTAAGGTCAACGCCATTATCTTCATCATCATTAATTAGTCTGGGTGATTCCTGGCTTCGTTGCTCATTCACCGCATTATACGGTCGAATTGCCGGCCGTCTCATGACTTGGAACCCTGATTCTGTCGGCTCCTGGTCCTCAAGGCTCGGCCTTTTATTAGTCTTGTGTCGTATCGAGTCTTTGATCTTGTTCAATATTGTCCAGCCAGATCCTGTAGCCCCAAAATCCTGCTGTGATTGCCGCCTTTCAGCACCACTCAACGGTTCATTCATAGCGCTGACATTATAGTTATTATTATTCTTGTCGCTATTACTCGTGCTCGCCATCAATGGATTTATGCTTCCTCTGTTGTTTTTTAATTCTTCATAGTCATCGTAATCATCGTAATCGTAGCCTGCTGGTTGGAAACTATTTTGTCGTTTGGTAATATAAACATCTGCTTCTCGAATCGCATAGTTGACATTACCACTGCTGCTTGGAGGGTGCGGCGTCGCCAATTCTTCATCTCCTGTAGATCCGTCCTTAACAAATGTAAATTCGTCTTCTGAAGATGTAGTTTCAGTCCCTGTACCCGCCAACTGTCTCTCTCTGCTATGAGTTTCAACACTTGCAGATCTTGCACGTCCACTTCCAATACCACCAGCACTGCTTCCTCCTCCCCCCGGTATTCCATATGCCCAGTCATGCGAACTTTGTCTTCGATGCCTTGGTTGTCTATAGTATCCGGTATTTGTAGCAGGGTTTCCAGATACTGGGGAAACTTCAGATGTGGGCGATGATACAAATACATCGTCAAATACCGAATCTCGATGTCTGCCATCAATACTCGATTTTTTTGGCAATGATTCCGGTCGTTGATACTTCCTACTACTTGATGCTCTTCGCATTGGCACAGTTGCCATCATGGATTGATTACTTAGTAATGCGTCTGGAGTTGTGGTGCCATCCTTGTAATCGTCAATATCGTCTTGCGGTTTCCGTTTTGATAGAGCCTTCATACCATATGCTGGAGTTGTACCCATCTCATTGTCTACCCCAGCTCCACTGATTCTAGCAATCACTTCAATAACCACTTGGATGCAGTGGATCCCAGATAATAGGATCACAATTGCGTGGATTAATAAGATAATGTACCCTATCCACCCTCGGACAGTAGAATTGACTCCAAGTGAGCCCACAAACGGGATCATCAGGAAGATCAATACAAATCGTAATATCGACCAGATTGAATGGATCAGATTCATACTTGTTGACTTGTCAAATGGTTTCATGGCCATCAATGCAATCAAAAAACACAATTCTGCTACAGCCAAAAGTGTAATCTGGGCCAATCCGGAATCCTGCAAAGCACCAACTGCAATACCTCGAATAAACGTCACTGTCAAATCAACTATAAAAAAATTGGATCTTGATTCTGTGAAAGTATTATAAAGTGGGCCCCAAAGCATCATAGTACCCAAATTGTCAAACTTTTCATGCTTTGGAGTCAGCCAGACTTTTCGAGCTATAAATATTGCTCCTGTCATCCACAGAAATAATAACACTGCTGCAAACACATCAGCAACAATTTTGGTATCTTCTCGTTTGATCAACAATAGTTGGAATAATGCAAATGCCACAAATGGTGTTCCGAACAAAATATAAACTAACCGGATGCCCATTCCTCCCATGAATTGTAATGGAGTACCCCTCCAATCCTCCTTATCATGACGTGCTCTTCTATAACCCCATGCGAGTACATAACCAAAGCCGCATAATACCAGAGTGATTCCAATAACAATACAAAGCCAGATAGTAAAACAAGCCCAAATGTCTTGGTCGGAATTTAATCCTATAACCCTCCCCATCTTGCTTAGTCCAAACCGCACGTCATAAACTGCATACAAGTCATCTTCTAACTCAGACCTAGTATCAGAAGCAAAGCTGATTCCAAACAGCAAACAGCACCATGCAGCTGATGATACTACTGGCCTGAAAAACCCAGGATAATTCAAGCTTAAAGCGGCTGTTAAAAATGCAAACTGCAAATGTCGCATAAAGTCAAATGTTCCGGGGGTGATCAACCTAATAGAATTTACATCTTGACGATAGTTGGAAGTCGAAACATAGATATTTCTAGTTCCAGTCCATGGATTACCCACACAACAGACAACATAGATAAAGCAGAAGAACAGAAAGACTGCCACGACGCTAAAAATCAAAATGTACCATATATAATGGGCCAAAATCGGTGTCGATTCGATAGAAACACAACCTTGTATGTTAGGGCGATTTGCAGTGTCAATGATATAAAAGGTAGTATCGATAGATACCCCTTGGTAAGAATCAGTGAGGTCATACTCAAACGTGAATGAAGATTTGTTAAAAGGACATGTTCCATCAACATAGTCACAAAACCTTTTATAATCACCGAATACTTGGTACTGCAGTAGTTGAGATTCGATTCGTAAAGTAGCTTTAATAATGTTAGTTTTTTTCCTTCTTTCTTTTCTTCAAAGTTTTTAAACATACTATATTTGTTTGTATTTGGGTTCAAATCTTGTAGTTGCCCACCAATTACTTCACCAAATACTTGAAGTCTCAATGTATTGTTAGTGTCTTCATCATGATTAATATAAAATGCCTCCACACTTGTCGGTTTGAAGTAAGGCTCATTAGGCTTATTATCCAGACAATCTGTAAATGGTACTTTCGCAGCCAAAGAATAGCTCACCAAGCCAAACGCCAAACACAACCACCACACCAATACCATTTTGTTTTTCTAAACACAGAAAGTTGTTGAAACAGCAATGTTAAAGAAAAACAAGAAAACAAGTCCTTACAGTAACTTGAGTTATTGATGGCTTTTGTTATTCTCTTTGGACTAAAAAATACGCTGTTTCAAATCTTAATTTCTAGTTAAACTCTCTCTTGTCTTCTCTCTCTCTGTTATATTCCATTCAGGCGCTTATATAACACGAAAAATAGCCCCGTTCCAACACGCAACCAGCAATTGGTTCATACAGCCTGCTCTTTTGTCAAAATTTTGAGCAGGCGGAATGATAATAGACTGTTTTGTTGTGTTGAAAGAGAGTTGGTTTAGCCTTTTTTTTCTGGTTTGAGATCCCGAGTATCTCGTGGGGTCTTTTGTCTTGTCTTGTTTGAAAAGTGGGTGGGAATTTGCAAGTGTGAAATTAAAAGGGAAAAAAAAAAAGAGAATGGGCGCGTAATGAGCGACTTTCAGGGAAATTCAACCCGCCCGAAGAGTGTTGTTTTTGAACCGAGAGGCTAGCTGCACGGTTGATTCTGTAGAGAAAAAGGCAGGCACGAGTGTATCAAACTTCTTGAGATTATTGGATATCGATAATATTTCTACAGTTCTAGATTAAAGTAATATTTTTTTTTAATTTTTTGTTGGCTGTTGGAATTGTGGGAATGTGTGTGGATATATACTCTAGCTATATTTAGCCATGAGATCGAGGGCTATTTTTTTTCCGGTGGATCGGTATCGACAATCAATCTGATATCCATTCTCGGTCAACTTATTAGCCACGGCTTTTTTCTCTATCTCCGTCACTCAACCAGCCATTTGACAACCTATTAGCAGCTTTTTAACCTTAAAACCTTTATCTGACGTACGATTTTTATTTACAGTTTAGAATACGGACTCCAAACCTGTCTCTGGCCCGTAACGCCAACAATCCGATTGTATGCTATCCATTCGGTCGGTAACTAGCTGTCAAAATAAAAAAACGTCTCACTAATGCTCGTGTTCTGTCGCTAACCTTGCATAAGAACAAGAATCCATGCAAGGCCACCGCGTTGTAATGTGCACGCGAAGCAATCAACCTGCGGCATTTTGACTGGCGATAGATTTTGGAAACAAAAGGCGATATATATAGCTCGGAAAAACCTATTCATTCCCTTCTAGGGGGGTTATCAGTTCTTTGCATTTTATCGCCATTAATCTTCTTTGCGACACGTTCAAACCTAGGATGGAATCACATAGTCTCCAATACCTACCGTTTGAACTACGGGGAATGATAGCAAGGTTTTGCTTGCAAAGTGACGCTTTTCATCTTTGCTTGACTTGCCATAGTCTATACACATCTACTATAGACAGGTTATATCAACGGATAGTGTTTGATTCCCATCATAGACGGTTTAATCGGGAGATTGTCAATAGTGCGTCTGGAGAAGGTGGTACGTTTGTTCGTACAGTTGGAGGCCTTCGTGGTTGTATTCGGGCGCTTAATGTTCAAAGTAAAATGTCCAAAGTGAAGCAAGTGGAGTGTTATAATTCATTAGAAGTACCGGATTTGGAGGTAAAACGAAGTTTTGATCGTTTTTTTGAATCGGCCATAAATATCAGAACGGTAGTATGGCATGCTTCTCCAGAGTTGACTGTTGATATGGTGTCAAAGATTCAGCGTGATACTGTCACGACGTTGGTATTAGACATGGCGCTCAGACAAGGTGATCTTTTATCACACCTTGAGTTTCCAAATCTTCGTCATTTGGTGATACGACCATTCATGTCTGTTCAACTGCTGCGATTGATATCCGGACTTTTAGTTTCTTGTTCAAATACGCTAGAAACGCTGTATCTGGGCCGTACAATGCCAGATACGCATCAAGTCGGCAGTGGCTATGCATTTGCATCAGTAGTAGATACGGCTGGAGGTCAGGTCCCCTGCGATGCTTTATTCCATTCGTTTCCAAAAAATTGTAGATTCCATTCTTTAAAAAGATTGGCGGTGGAAGGCCTAGTTGTTGCTGGTAAGGAAGATCTGGCACTACTCAACAAGCATTTAAGTCTACAACAAATCACCCACTTGGGGCTGAGTGGATCGACTGATTCAAAACTGTTTTTACACATGGACAATGCTTTACATCTCACTATTGACTGGATTGATAACAACCAGCTATTTCCGCCTATCCACACGCAACTCAAATCGCTAACAGTCGCCAAGATCACCGATTCGATTCATTCGTTGATCAAAAAGTGCTACAATCTCGACAGTTTGGTGATCAATACCAACAAAATGTTATCTCCTGCGGCTATGACCACGATATCTCAGTGTTCCAACCTGGTTTGTCTTCAAGCACCTATTGTCCCGTTATACCTTACAGGGTTAAACAATTTGCAGTATCTCAACTATAACCAACAGACTAGACTACCGCCATATCTTGGTGGGTTCCCCGCAGCTGCACATACCAAATTAACTCCCGTGGTGACGAGTATTGGGAAACTTCAACCAGCTGTTCAATATCTCAAAATTGAAGGGTATGTATATGATATGAGGAACCAAGACCATCCGATTCTTCGCGAAGGTATGAATCACTGGTTTGACAATCAAATTTCGGCATTTGCATTTGTTCAAAGAGGTCAATTGATTGGGTAGGTAAAAGGATTATTTTTTTGTTTGTCGTACGTACGTGGCGCCGTATACTGATATTTCCCGCAGCGTTGTTAATTGATGCGCAGATGAAGAAAACAAAAGGCCATATGGGTCGTTTTTGGTTGAAGCCTCACGTTGAGAAAACTAGTGCACTGCCCCGTTTAGCTTTCGCTCACAAACTCATTATCTAGAAGTAATTCTCATCGCCTTTTTTTTTGTTTTTTCTTTTATACTTCTCGTCGTGGCAAAGTAAAATTGATCAGGCAGAATTCCATTTTGATAGCTATTCTGTTGCTTTTATGGCTTTGGTCTGGTGTATTCTTTTCGATTCCAATATTTGATATTTTGAATTTCCACAGGGACGGTTTATTGTTTTCTACAGCCATCCGTTTCAGTTGCGCGACTTGACTCCTCCCTCGGCATCCACCCACAACACAAAGTCTAAGCTTTTTTAATACGAACGAAAGAAAATGGGTAAAGCAGCGAGTAAACTATCCAAGGAAGAACTCCAGGATCTCAAAAAGGCTACATATTTCGACCGAAAAGAGCTGCAACAATGGTATAAAGGGTTCTTGAAGGATTGCCCAAGTGGACAACTTGATAAAGAAGAGTTTCAACGAATCTACAAGCAGTTTTTCCCATTTGGAGACCCTTCGACGTTTTCAGAATACGTTTTTAATGTATTTGACAAGGACAGAAGCGGAACTATTGATTTCAAAGAGTTTATTATCGCATTGAGTATAACCTCAAGAGGCACTTTGGAGGAAAAGCTTGTATGGGCGTTCCAACTGTATGATATCGACAATAATGGACAAATCAGTTATGATGAAATGCTTGCTATTGTATCTGCTATTTACAAAATGGTAGGATCAATGGTTCAGTTGCCAGAAGATGAAAGTACTCCAGAAAAACGTGTAGCAAAGTTATTCAGATTGATGGATAAGGACGAATCTGGGGAAATTACGCTTGAAGAGTTTCGAGAAGGGTCAAAAATCGATCCAACTATTGTATCCGCATTAAAACTATATGATGATTTGGTCTAGGAGAGAGAGGATAAGAGAAACAAAAGAAAAAAAATAAGAAAACAGGACAACAGTTAGAGTTGCTTTCTTTTTAGGTGGTTTTTTTTTGTCAATTTTATTTTCTTAACTTATTATTATTAGTGCCTCTTGGATGGACCAACAGTAGCAGTAAGCATGCCTGGAAGTGGCTCCGAATCTAAACTGTACAGCGCTTTGATAGCAAACCCAAACGTAAATAACATGCCCAACCCAGTCCAAAGGAATAACTGAAATTCAATAGAAATGTCCTTCTTTTGACATGATGCTCCTGCCCATCGAGTAGTCTTCTTCTTGTTGTCATCAAATGTTGGCTTACAAGCACATGCATATCCATTCGTAACATGGACACACGACCCATGTCCTGAACAATCCTTTGTAGCTTTTTTGCATTCTTCTTGACTGTTGAATGCGGCATTGCTAGCTCTGAGAACTCGTCGCTCGGATACTGGCGCGGATTGTGGCTGTTCAATAGACGATTCTCGCTTGGAAAGAATTCGAGACGAAGATGGTAATTCGCATGCATTTTTTGGCACTGCCACAACAGCCACCTTGAATGGATTATCAAGAGTCAATTGTTCCAAACTGTTACTCAAAGCTTTAGCGCCTCGATTGTATTGTTTGGTAGATTTTGCTCCTGACAAACTCTTCAAATGAACCAACGCGGTATCTCCTCGATACATGTTAGTTGCCAAGGATTCAACTTTACTAACATCTTCAATAACAGACTGGTCAAATTCATCTTGTGGGTTGAATCCTGAAAGGTCAATTGGGTTGACAGTTCGTCGGACCAAATTGGCTACTTCATCGCCATCGGCAATAACATTCAACCCCTCAGCCACCATTTGTTTCAGTTTACCGGTAAGATCTTGTAAGTGGTCGGTAATTTGATCAAACATGTCTTGGAAATATTCCATATTTGGCGATTCATTAATTCGATAAGAAGGCTCGACGCCCATTAATCCAGCTTCTTGTTGAGAATCGTCCACACCTTCTACCACCACAATTACTGCATTTTTGTCTCGTTGGAATATCGATTTCTTACCAATCAATGTATTCACCAATCGAGCATCTTTTTCGGATGTGAATTTATGGAATCGACTAGTTCCTGCTACATCAGCTAGAACAAGCTGGTTTTGTTCCATCGACAACTCTGGCGCCTTGGAATCTTCAAAAGAAGTGTGTTGTTCTTTGTGTCCTTTGTACAAATATACAGATGCCGGATCACAACTGGTTGAAGCCATTACAGAACTAGCTAGCAGCACTGCTCCTGTAAACACTTTCATTGTGCTTGTTTTGTGTTTGTTCTCTTTTTTGTGTATATATTATGGAGAAAGATGGAAAAGAAAGGGGCCGCGAAAATGACTGGGACGAATAAGGGAGTTTAAAGTGGAGCGGGTTACCCGGAATCTGTTTATTTTTTGTAGGCCATCGGCGCGGCTTGAATTCGAATATAGTTATTCTCTATAATGACTCGTGGGGTTGTAAAAATAGGGCCAAATGTGCCAGAAGAAATCCAACAGATACGTGATAATCGGAGGAGGCAGGTAAGCGAATCGTTACGGGAGGAAAAGCCTGCCGAAGTGGAAGCGGTGGCGGAAAAGATGGACGACTCTTCCGACGACGACGACGATTTTGGACCACAGCTACCTAGCGGAAACGCCGCTGAAGAAGAAGCAAAGGCGTTAGAACGGCTGCAGGAACGCGCCAAAGCAGCTCAAGAACCGATCGGTGGAAACAGCAGGGCAAGTTGGCTGGCCGCGGCAATGGGGCAAAAAGAGTCGGATGAGCCGACGTATGATCCACAAACATTCCGACGTCGACCTGCTGGTATAGATTCTGCTGCCAGGGAGCAAGAAGACGAAGAAGAAGAAGAAGAAGAACCAGAGGAGGAAGGACCGTCACTGTTGCAACTACATCGTGCGAAACGCGCTCAAGAGAAAGGAATTGACGAATCACAATTGCCAATGAATCGACGCACTCAAGACTCGTTAGCAAACTCAGATCTGTCTTCCGTATACCGTACTGCAAAAAAGTAGTCTGCTACTGATACATTGCACAAAAACATCATTCTTTTTTCTTTCCATATATACATACAACACATTAGATTTCCTAACCCACCCATTTTCGAGCGTTTCTAAACAAATGGATCCACGGACCTTCTTCAAACTCAGCGTCTCGTGGGTACCATGAGTTGCCTTCACGAATAGTAGACCGTTCAGGATGTGGCATGATTGCCAATACTCGACCATTTGGAGACTTGATACCGGTAATACCCTCTGGAGACCCATTTGGATTGAATGGGTACTTCTCCGTTGGTTTACCATAGTTGTCAATATATCGTGCCACAGACAAATTGCTGTTCGTGAACTGCTTTAACTGTTCTTCGGAATCAAATTGAGCCCGCCCTTCACCATGAGCCACTGGAATTGGTATTCGAGATCGGCCCATGTCTGTGAAGAAAATAGCCCGTTCATCTTCCGGCAAGTGTGACTCATCAACAACCTCAATCATGACAGTTCGTCCTTCATACTGTTCCGACGCGTTTCGTTCAAATGATGGCCAGCTTTCACAACCTGGGATCAACGACTTGAGTTTAGACAAGAATTGACACCCGTTACACATCCCGACAGCAAATGTATCCTTTCGCTCGAAGAAATCAGAGAATTGCTTCTTAACGTCGTCATGGTACAAGACACTCTTGGCCCAACCTTGACCAGCACCCAGCACATCACCGTACGAGAATCCGCCGCATGCGGCGAACCCGACAAACTCTTGCAAGTTGGTCCTCTTGGCAATCAAGTCCGACATGTGTACATCAACAGCAGTGAACCCGGCTCGGTTGAAAGAGTAAGCCATCTCGCTCATACTGTTGACACCTTGCTCACGAAGAATGGCCACCTTTGGTCGCTCATTAAACAGCTTGGTACTGTCCAAACTGAACCCGAGCTTATAAGCCAAACCTGGATCAGAATTATCCAAAATACTATTATATTCTTGATCAGCACACTTTGGATTGTCTCGCAATCGTTGCATTTGGTAAGAAGTGCTGGCCCATGCTTGCTGCAAAGCTGCTCGAGTATCCAGCACAACCACTTGGTTGTTATACTTGATGCAAATGGTCTGATCTTTGTCGGGGTTGGCAGTACCAATGGTCTTAACAGCTTCAGCTGGCACACCATTTTCCGCCATAACTTGAGTAAATTTGGCCACATCAGTCACCTGGAATGCTGCACCAAGTTCTTCACTGAACATTGTAGCAATGGCAGTGTCGGTACCTTCCAAGGTAATATTCAACCCGGTTCGACCAGCAAAGGCCATTTCAACCAAAGTAGTAACCAACCCACCATCAGATCGATCATGGTAAGCCAAAACTAACCCATCATGTTCCTTGTGTAATTGTTCAACACCCTTGAGGAAGCCCTTCAACAGACTGGTGTCATCCACATCTGGTGCTTCGTTACCCACTTCTTTATATACTTGAGCGATAGCAGAGCCGCCCAACCGGTTCTTACCACCAGCCAAGTCGACAAAGACAATCGTGGCATCTTCAGATCGTTCCAATTGTGGAGTCCAAGTCTTTCGACAATCTTCCACTGGAGCAAATGCAGTAATCACAACCGACATTGGGGAAATCACCTCCTTGTTATCCCACTTCATCTTCATGGACATGGAATCCTTACCGACTGGGATAGAAACACCCAACTTTGGGCACAAATCAAGACCAATTGCTTGAACAGCATCGTACAAAATCGCGCCTTCACCTTCATGAGACGCCGCAGACATCCAGTTGGCACTGAGCCGCACTCGATCCAGCTGCCTGACATCAGCCGCATACAGATTCATTAGAGATTCAGCCACACTCATCTTGGCAGATGCAGCACCACTAATCAATGCCAAACTTGGACGTTCTCCCATGGCAAACGCTTCACCAGTGTTAACATCGGCACCATGAGATGTCAAAGTAGCCGCAACATCAGCGACTGGCACTTGCCATGGGCCAACCATTTGCTCTCGAGCACACAATCCAGTGATGGATCTATCACCGATTGTAATCAAGAAAGATTTGGAACCAACAGCTGGCAAATGCAAAACTCGGTCAAGAGCTTCCTTAGTCTTAAGACTAGCAGTTTCGAATGGGTTCAATCGTAGTGGCTTGGTGGAGCCTTGTCGGCTCATCTTCGGTGCTTTACCAAACAAAACCGACATTTCAATATCAATTGGAGTGTTCTTTAACAAACGATCGGTCAAGATCAATCGCTGTTCACTAGTAGCTGTGCCAACAACAGCATAAACAGCCCGTTCTCGTTCACAAATTGCCTTGAAAGTATCAAGATCGGATGGAGCGACACCCATGACATACCGTTCTTGAGCTTCACAACACCAAATTTCCATTGGGCTCATACCTGGCTCGACATTTGGCACATCCCGCAATTCAAATTTGGCACCAAGGTCATTATCGTGGACCAATTCGGTCAATGCATTAGACAACCCACCAGCACCCACATCGTGAATAGACTGGATAGGGTTCTGAGTACCCAAAGAAGTACATGTATCGATAACTTGTTGCGCACGTCGTTGCATTTCTGGGTTGCCTCGTTGAACAGATGCAAAGTCCAATTCTGCAGACCCTTCCCCAGAAGTCACAGAAGATGCAGCTCCACCACCCAAACCAATCAACATGGATGGTCCACCAAGAACAATCAAAGCAGCACCTGGAGTAATCTTTCGATCCTTCAACGCGAATTGCGGTCGAATAGAACCCAACCCACCGGCAATCATAATCGGCTTGTGGTACCCTCGGATTTCTTGCTTACCAGCATGATTCGTCACTGCAGTGGTCAAGGTTCGGAAATATCCACCCAATGCTGGACGACCAAATTCGTTATTAAAAGCAGCAGATCCCAATGGAGCTTCTGTCATGATATCCAACGGACTGGCGATATGGTTAGGTCGACCAACATTTATTTCCCATGGTTGTTCATGACCTGGGATTAACAAATCAGATACTGTAAACCCTGCCAACCCTGCTTTACTCTTGGACCCTCTACCCACGGCACCTTCATCACGAATTTCACCACCGGAACCAGTGGCAGCACCCGGGAATGGGGAGACTGCAGTTGGATGGTTATGGGTTTCCACCTTGGCCAAAAAGTGTACAGTTTCCTTTTTTTCAGTGTACTCCTTGGATTTGAAATCTGGAGACCAAAAGTAAGCTTCAACACCTTCCAAGACCGCAGCGTTGTCCGAATAAGCACTGACGGTGTACTCTGGGTGTTTCTGATGAGTGTTTCGAATCATCTTGAAAAGAGAATATGGCTTGGATTCACCGTCAATCTTCCAGTCTGCATTGAAAATCTTGTGTCGACAGTGTTCAGAGTTGACTTGAGCAAACATGAATAGTTCCACATCGGTTGGGTCTCGAGATGGGAAAGCAGTGCTCAAGTAGTCGATTTCTGGTTGATCCAATGCCAATCCGAGGCTCTTGTTTGCTTCTTGAATACCATTTCTAGGGACATGTACCAATGGTTTTGGCTCATGGTGAGCAAATAGGTCTTTATCGGTAGGGTTTTGAGGAAGAATTGCCTGAAAATTGTTAGTTAATACTGCACACCTAAAAGGTTGTTTTTTCATACCTGAGTCATTCGATCGTAAACGAAATCCAAAAATACCCCCGATTTCAAATGTTCATCCAATGGGAACCCCTTTCGGACCTTGATGATAATAGCCATACCTCGTTCGATCCGTTCGACACTATCCTGGAACCCACAGACATGTGCGATATTACTAGCCTTGGAGCTCCATGGAGAAATGGTCCCTGGACGAGGGATCACTCGCAACAGGTATGAATCATCTGGCAATTTTGCATCATTAGACTTGACACAATCTAATAAAGCCCCACTCAACTCATCACTCGTATCCGGTTTGCTTCCATAATCCAGCAACTGCTCCAACTTGGACAATTTTTCACAGTCATCGGACAATGAAGCCCCGTCTTTAACCGATACGTAGTGAACATAAACTGTTCGGATCCCAACTACGGCCGACGAATTAACAGCTGTGTTGATATTATTGACCAATGCATTCACTCGAAAAGAAGAGTGAGCCAATGGCCCTGGGAAAATCAGCATATTTGAAGTTTTCGTTTTGTCCTGGGTGTGTGTAGTGGTGGAAAGAAAAGTGAGAAGGTCTGAGGAAAAATAAAAAAGCACAAGAAAAAAAAAAAAAAAAAAGAAAAAAATTTGATTTACCTGCTGTCTATCATCCCAACGGCAAATGACTAAATAAAATGTGGAATGACCATTCCCAAGTTATTCCAGTTAAGGTGTCTAGAATATACAATTAGTATTCTATTAAAAACTATCCAAACAATCGACTTGTAATGATTGAAGGGTTGGAAACGTGAAAGAAAGGCTCGTGTGGCTTGGTTTTGGGTTTGAAATACCTCGATAAAATGACCCGGCGGGTGGACCAAATCAGCCGATGGCTCAGCCGCGCGGTTGTAGCGCTCAGCGCTGGAACAATTTTCGGTTTTTTTTCCTTTTAATTTTTTTTTGGGTAGAAAATTGAAATTTTCCATCGCAGCGTTGTAACAGTAGACAATCTCAACGCATAACCATGGTCCAAGGAGCACTAACAAAGTCTGTGGATAAGCCATCTAAAGCTCAGAAACCTCAGAAAAAAGCATGGTAAGTGTTGTGACCGGTATCTAAAGAAATCTAACGGTATTTTTAGCCCAAGAAAAGCAGCGCCAAAGACGATCGCACCTCGAAAGCAGCAGGCGGTTCAGAAAGCGAGAATCGCGAAGAAACACGCATCTTCTCTAACATCAGCGACAGAGAAGTTGATCGCTTCAAGAGTAGGTCATTTGGAAATGCTCAAAGGTACGAGAAGACAACTGGAGAAGCAAAAGAGGGAACGACAGGAACAGGCAGCAAAGAAGTAATACCGGTGACAAAACTTTGGAATTTACAGCCTAAATATAAAGCAGTTATAAACCATGAACAGACCAAAGTGATTGAGATACCTTTGGCAGAACTCCGAGCGTTTGAAGGGTTTAATAAACGTGCTAGAGAATGAAAATAGCATTTAGAATATTAGGAATATTTATTTGTAGGGTAATTCCCAATTATATTATACGAACCAAGCGACAAACTTCGTCCCCTTTGTACCTCATAAATATCACACCATGCTGAAACAAGCGATTCGGCAAACTAAACTGACAAAGCCCCAGAAGGAATACATTCATCGGTTGGTACGAGTCGACCAAGCTGGTGAATTGGGAGCAGATTATATCTATTCAGGACAACATTTTGTCTTTTCGCAAACGCAACCATCGTTAGCGCCAATGATTCGGCACATGTGGGATCAAGAAATCTACCATCATAACACATTTGATTACATGCAATCAGAAAGCAGAGTTCGTCCTTCACTTTTCACCCCGGTCTGGAGAGCTGCTGCGTTTGGATTAGGTGTCGGGACTGCATTGATGGGCAAGGAAGCCGCAATGGCATGTACAGAGGCAGTGGAAACGGTGATTGGAGGACATTACAATTCTCAACTAAGATGGCTACACAAGGAGTTCCCCAAGGATCTGGATGGAACTACAGAGATTGGTCAGCTTAAAAGCACGGTTAAACAATTCCGTGACGATGAACTTGAGCATTTGGATGCGGCAGTGGAGCATGGCGCAAAGCAAGCAACTCCTTATGTTATACTGACAGAAACTATCAAATCTGGTTGTAGAGCTGCGATTTGGACTGCAGAAAGATTGTAAATAACGGCCGTCAAAGAAAAGTTTCTAGAAAGAGAGAAAGAAAAAAAGGTTTATTATCTGTATATATTTCCAAAACTAAATTTTATTATTAGTTCCATGCATTAATCACGGCAGGTAATACTGGTCCACCAGCACCTTCACATTTCAAATCTGGCTTTGGAAATTCCACTGAAGCGCAAGATAATGGACCTTTGTCAGACTTGTTGTTCAGCAAACCAGTAGTATTGACATTCTTGTTCTTGTATCCAGTCTGATCGGCTACAACTTTGAATACATTAGCGCCGCAATCCTCTCGGCCAAGATTTGGCAACCCCCAATTATTCTGAACAGTCGAAAGTAGTGAATAGTGGTTGTAAAAAGTGTCATCTTTCGTGCCCCGGAGATTTCCTGGTATGTCCCCAAGTAGGATTGCAGCTACCTGATTTGGCCTTTCATAAGTTTCATTCTCATCAAAGGTAAGCACCACCAGGGTTCTCTTTTTAAAGTAATTATTTTCCAACAAAGGCGTAAAAAAGTTGTTTGCCCAATTGCCTGCGACTTGGATTGTACTATCATGCGCGTCATTGGTCATATTTGGAGTGATGAATGCCCATTGAGGCAAAGAGTGCGAATCCAAGTCACGGCTAAACTCGCTGAAATTCTTGAGTTGTGACAATAGATTCGTGTCCTCAGCCACATTCTGGTACATTACCAAAGGATTGTGTTTTCGAACATATGCATTGGCCTCTGTTTGTTGGTTTTTGAACTGGTAACCTTGATATCCAGAATATGGCATATCTTCTTGATACTCTGCCCATGAGATTCCCTTCGAGTTTAATAGATCAGCTACATTGAAAATATTACTAGGAACCGAACAGAAGTTATCATCTGACATTCCAAAATAACTTCCCCCAACTGCAGCCATGTAATTGGGCTGTGAAGGGTGGGTCACTGCCCAGTAATTCGTCAAGAGAATACCCTGTTTAGCTAGGTCCTTGAGGCCCGGCTGCCCAACTGCCTTTTCATAGTCTGTATTCTCCAAAAACGCAATAAAAACTCGGTCAAATGCTTTGCCAGGGACATATTTTACCCCTTTGAAGCTCTTGGTAAGAGCAGTTGTAGCATCCTTGTGAACCTGAGAAACACTTGGCGTGATGGATGAGAACTTTGGGGGTTTACAATTGGTTCCTGATGACACGCCAGTCGCTGCAGCTGCTACCAATACAATTGTGGCTACTTTCATGGGTTTTGTGTACGTATAGTCAATAAATTTTACGGAATCACCCTAGTTTTATATACCATTATTAGTTTCAAGAGAGAGAGGGGATTGTTTTTAACCTTTTGGTATCATTTATTAAAAGCCCAAATTGACAAATCCATTTTATTTCTGAAGACCAGTAAATTATCCAATAGCCGTCGCCTTCATTTTGGAATGTGAAAAGTAGTCTATCTTAACGAATAATTTAAGATCTTGAAAAAAGAGTCTCTTTTTTGAGATTTCGCGATACACTGGCCCAGTAAAGATTCAGTTTCCTGTTGCCGTTTATAGTAAGATGCTCAGGTTCACAGACTCTGAGTCCCTTTTTGTTTCATTTAATTAAACCTAAAAAACTAAATAGAATTCCTTGGTTTCAGCGTTTGCTTTTATATGTTTCTCTGCACGTCTTATGTGCGTCTGACATTTTGAACAAGTAAAGCTAAATTACCAAACGAACGGGTGCCGACGAGGATTTGTAGCTCGCTTTCGAGACTTGATGGTCTTACATGGTTAACGGTCAGAGCCTTTTAACAGCGGTCAGAAACCGCTTTCTAGGACAAGAACGTGTGTGGTACTTATATGGGTACGGGCCAATTGGTAACTAAACTGGCGACTCGCCACAATTATATCTGGAGCCGGGACTTCGCACACAAAAGATATAAAACAACGAACCAGGGAGGAGCAGCAAAAAGGACTATGTCTACGTTTTGACAAACTATGCATCTTGCGGCTATCTAGTTGACC